>CM044441.1:155754512-155771663 GCA_024363595.1 Xenopus borealis
CTTTAAAAAAACTTTGAGGGTCGAATTTTTTTACTTCTAAAATTCGGACCTTAGTAAATCTGCCCCCTAGGGTCGAAGAGAATTTTTGAATAAAATTAGAATTTTTAAAATTCCAATTTCAAAGTAATTTAGGGCTTCTTCGACTATTGAATAGCCCAAAATTCCATTCGACTATTCACTACCTTAAAGCTGCCGAATTGCCATTGTAGCCTCTGGGGAACCTCCTGGAAAATCTGATTTTATTTTTTAAATTGTTCAAATCGTTTGATTCAAACTATGTGATTGTTCGATTCGAACAATTCTAATTCAATCGAAAACAGAATTTGATTATAATTTTTTTTTTCATTTATGCTTATTTTTAAATCTTTTAATTGCACGGCATTTGTGGTTGTAGAGAAAATGAGCTTATTCGTGTTCTCACAAACCTCAGCAACCACTAAAATGAGAATGCTGATAGAAGGCCCTGTAAGAGTAGATATAGGATTGGATCAGTGCTAAACCATATGTCTGGCTGGGAATTATGTTCAGGTTTTGTCGTGAGACTTGTAGTGATGTTTTCATGTGAATTGAAGATAATATTATAATTTGGGGTTCTAGCTCATTTATGTTTTTGGAAAACATCCTAAAAGCATTTACCTATATTAGATGTGACATGAGTAAATTTCAAAGGTAAGGGACCTGTTATCCAAAATGCTCAGTACCTGGGTTTTTCCCATAATTTGGATCTTCGTACAGTTAGGGGCACATTTACTAAGGGTCGAATTGATTCGAAGTGAAAATTCAAATCAAATTCGAATTTAAAAAATTTGAAATTTGAATAAATTTTGTGCTTATTCGACTATTGAATAGCCCAAAATTCGATTTGAATTGTTCAAATTCGAAAATTTGAATTCAAATTCAACTTTCGAAGTACTGTCCCTTTAAGAAAAATCTGATATAACAATTCGGCAGGTTTAACCTACCGAATTGCTATGCAATTCTATGGGATTTTATGATCCAATAAAAAAATTTGATCGATTGCTTAAAATCATTGGAATTAATCGATTGGAACGATTTTATTGATCGATCGAATTTTTAATATTCAATCGTAATAAATACAAAAAATTAAGGGGCAAATTACTACAGTTTGAATGGTAAATTCTAATTAAAAATTTCAAGTTGGTGTGTTGGTCAAAACTCCCATTTTCGTGTTGAAATAAAGTCAGACTTGAGATTTATCATACCTCGACCCTGGAAATAACTCAGATTTGATAGTACGCCACCTAAAATCTGCCGAGTTTATGTAGTCAATGGCAGAGGTCTGTTGACCCCTTTGAAAATGTTAATAGCCTTCGTGACAAGTTTTTTTTTTTCCCGATTCAAATTTGTTTGGAGTTTTCAGGTCGGTAACATTCGTTGGAATTTTAGATGTTCAAGTTTTTTCTTAAACAAGAAACCATTCGAGTTTTAAGGTCATTCGAGTTAATTCAAGGTAAAAACTAAAAGTTGAACCCTTGACCTTTGATAGATAATCCCCTAATTGTACATTGCCAGTATACAGTATATCAGTCCAACTGAATACTAGTTGCACAGTGTCCATCATAAAAATCCTTCTCACTACCTTCTGGACTTGCAGACTTGCCCAAAAAAACTCGTGGTTGGGAGGGTTTGGGTAGACTTCCACACATTGTTCAGGAGTGTGTTCTGGCTGAACTTTACCTGAGTCAGACTGTAGCCTTGGGGGCCCACCAGGGCTGCAAATGAAGGACCCTCCTGGCAGTCCCCAGTCCACCCTACTGACCTCCAATCCCCAGGCCCTACATGAACATATGAGAAAATGCTGGGCTGCTCACATGTGTGTGTGCATGTTAATTTCTTTATGGGGTAGACGGGTGAGGCGGTCTGGGCCCACCAGGTTTTTTTCTTCTCTTCCATGACATCAGAGAGGGGCAGATCTGTCACTACTCTATAAATAAGGAAGTGCACTGGGTTAGGGTCAGGTGCTGGATAGTTGACTTAGGGTCGGATACGGGTCGACTTTTTATTAACCTACACACCACTACTTCCCTCACTACTAGGGATGCACCGAATCCAAGATTCGGTTCGGGATTCGGCCAGCATTCGGCCTTTATCAGCAGGATTCGGATTCGGCCGAATCCTTCTGCCTGGCCGAACCGAATCCGAATCCTAGTTTGCATATGCAAATTAGGGCCAGGGAGCTAAATCACGTGACTTTTTGGCACAAAACAAGGAAGTAAAAAATGTTTTCCCCTTCCCACCCATAATTTGCATATGCAAATTAGGGTTCGGATTCGGTTCGGTATTCGGCCAAATCTTTCGGGAAGGATTCGGGGGTTCGGCCGAATCCAAAATACTGGATTCGGTGCATCCCTACTCACTAGGGATCCTACATCCTACATCCTACATCACTACACTAGATTTCTTGTAGACTGCCAGTAACAATATACACACTCTCTGTAACTTATAGCTTCCACCATGGAGAACATAAAAGCAAATGTGGTCACTCTCTCACATAAAGTATTCATCAGTCCAGCTGAAAATTAAATGTTTTGTGTGAGTATAGATCGGTTCAACTGAATACAGTACAGTGTAGTTACCAGAATAGCATAAGAATCACCGATAGTGAATTGTTTTAAAGTGAATTGTTTTATTTGCCTACTGTATTTAGCTTTATTATTATTTATTTATTATTTAATTTGTTTTCATATATTTACTTAATAGGCCGTAAGGACTTTTTAGCTTCACCCCCCGGAGCCAAAGTGTTCGGAAATAGCAATGACAATAGGTGTGAAATATATTAATAGATATTCAAGCATCTTCTTTTGAAAATGTGTTGCATCTGCTATTTTGTAAATACGTTTCTCCTTTTTTAATTTCATGCTTGTTAAGGAGGCGACAAAAAAGAAGGCTTTTATATAAAAATATATAGAAAATGAATAATTTGCTTCTCTAACCATCAGCTGAAAATAAGGATTCGGGGCATTTTGTAACAGCCAATTATCCCTAAATTAAAAATGTGCAGTTATCGTTAAATTAGAAGTGTCCTACATGTCCTCAGACTCGTTTTATCCAGTTTCCCTTTGGTTCCGTTTGAGAGATTCATGGGAAAATGCAATAAATAATTGGTGGGCTATTCCCATACATCCAAGCCCAGTGTCTAAGAGGAAGATGTTGGCAAGTAAAAGTCTGTCTGATTCGGGACTGAAAAAAGTGCAACTGGAGGAAATTCAATCCCAGATCAGGGTCATGAGAATTTTATTTATTTTATTTTGATTTATTTCAGGTTTCCGACCAAACCAGATATGTAAATGACATTGCAAAATTCAAAAAGACTGCTCCATAATTGTTAAAATTTTGTAGGGCTTCCCTTGGGTTTTCAGAAAATCTTTGGTAAAAAAAAATGCTAATAACTTTGGGGTTCATTGTTTTACTATTACATTGTTAGATTTACAAGACAATTTGGGGCATATTTATCGAAATCCGAGTCCAAACTAGAGACCAAACTAGAATCCACTATTAGACCTTATTTATTAATAAAAAAAGCACAATTAAATTTGTTCTGGGTCAAACATGAAAAAACATGAAAACATGAAAAAATCTACAGAAAATTTGAATTGTACAATTTTTCTGGAATTTTTTCCCAAAAATGCTTTTGCCTGATAAGCAGAAAAAGTTGGATTTTCAGGCAGATCACAGAAACTTCCAGATAGGATAGAAACCTCTCCCATTGACTTCTAGAAATTTCAAGTCGTTTTTTTGGTCAAAACTCACATTTTCGATTTGAAATAAAGTCAAACTTGAGATTTATCATACCTCCACCCTGGAAATAACTCAGATTTGATAGTATTCCACCTAAAACCTGCCGAGTTCATGTAGAAGCCAATAGCAGTGGTTTGTTGACCCATTTGAAAATGTTAATAGCCTTCCTGACAATCAAGTTTTTTTTTCAGAGAACATTTTCTTAAATAAAAAAGCATTCCTGTTTAAAGGTCATTCAAGTTAATTCAAATAGGATAGAGACCTCTCCCATTGGCTTCTATTCAACCTTAATAGATGCTGGCTTATAGGGTTCTGACTATAACCATCCTTGGGGTATGATAAATCTCGAAAAATTTGATTTTATTTTTCCGCTAAAATTTCTTATTTTATAGTAAAAAAAACTCAAAGTTGTAGATTTTGGCATTCTGACTTGCTTGTATGGATGGGGAAGTAACCCAATAAACAGCACCCACGTATAAGTAACCGAATGATGAACGGGGTGTGCTTATCTTTTGATTTTG
Source organism: Xenopus borealis (assembly GCA_024363595.1). Lineage (NCBI taxonomy): Eukaryota > Metazoa > Chordata > Amphibia > Anura > Pipidae > Xenopus > Xenopus borealis. The sequence continues at coordinate 155,758,793 of CM044441.1, forward strand.
ATGGGGCTATAGTGTTCTACAAACACTTTCATTCCATCTTGTGCTTTTTCTGGAGACTTCATTGAGGTGAAAGACAAAGTTTATTTGACAAGCTCCTTGGATTCTGAAGTCACAATTGTCAGCACCCTGAATAAAGAAGTCCCTGGATATATGTAGACTTGCATAAAGATATTGCTCTGCAGCACAGACATCAAAGATCTGCTCTTACAGCCAAACAGGTGGCTCTGCCCTCAATGTCAGTGTACTAGTGACTAAGGCAACTGCTCTTACAGTCAAACAGGTGGCTCTGCCCTCAAGGCCAGGGTAGTAAAGACCAAGGCAACTGCTCTTACAGTCAAACAGGTGACTCTTCCATCAACGCCAGGGTACTAATGACCAAGGAAACTGCTCTTACAGCCAAACAGGTGGCTCTGTCCTCAAGGCCAGGGTACTAAAGACCAAAATAACTGCTCTTACAGCCAAACAGGTGGCTCTGCCCTCAAGGCCAGGGTACTTATAACGAAGGAAACTGCTCTTACAGCCTGACAGGTGGCTCTGTCCTCAAGGCCAGGGTACTAAAGACCAAGATAACCGCTCTTTCAATCAACAGGTGGCTCTGCCCTCAAGCTCAGGTTACTAAATACCAAGGAAACTTCTACATGACCACGACAGCTATTAGATGGCAGAGTTTTACATTAGACTTTTTTGTGGTTTTTATGCTTGTCAAAAATTTAGTGTTTTGAAACCAGTCTTCACATGCAAGATTTCTAGTTCTAGAAAGTTTGATTTGTGAAAAAAAATATGAATGTTAATAAATCGGGCAAAAGCAAGTTAGTTCTACGAGTGAAAAAGGCATCCAATAATCTTGTGCACAGAAAAACGCATCCAGTCATCTTGTGCACAGTTGAGCACATCACTGGGAGTACTTCTATGACCTGTTATCCAGAAAGCTCTGAATTATGGGTAAGCCATCTCCTATAGACTCCACTTAATCAAACAATTCTGATTTTTAAAATTAATTCCCTTTTCTATGTAATAATAAAATAATTCTAATAATAAGGAGTGATGGGGGCGAATTTGTCCTGTTTCACGAATTTCGTGGGAAATTAGCGAAATGGTGAGAAAATCACAAAACACAGGTTTTGACGCCAGCATCAATTTGTGGCTGTCAAAATTGACGTGGCTGAATTTTCGCCGTGAATTTGTGCCTGCCAAATAAATTTGCCCATCACTAAAAATAAGTGCCTTGTACTTGATGGCATCTAAAATATAATGAATCCTTAGTGGAATCAAAACATTTCCATTTGATTTATTTAATGTTTAAATAATTTTTCACTAGACAAGGTATGGAAATCAAAATTAAAAAAAAATCCCTCATCTGGAAAACCCCAGGTCCCAAGCATTCTGGATAACAGGTCACATATCTGTATTATAAAAGTGAAATTGAACAGTAATGGAAGGCAATCAATGCACTGACCCTTGATAATGATGGGCAAATCTGGGCCATTCGCGAAACGGAGGAAAATGTGACTCTTTTGTCTTCAAATGGAATCTTCCCCAAAGATTAAATTGCTTAAAATTTTGGCCTATTTTTCTAAATTTGAAATTGTGTAATGTTCGATTTTTCTACTTTGAATAAAGTCGAATTTTTAAAAGCTCAAAGCTTGCTTACTTCTACTTAACTCTAAATATAAAAAATTGATTGACTTAAAGTGTGAAAAATAATTAGAATGCCTTGGATATGTACTCTAGTTATACTTGAATTGAACTATTTCAGTTTGTCATACACAGCTTCCATTAACTTTTGCATGAAGCATTTGGATTCCATTTACAATCCAATTTTTGAATTATTTGCACTTAATATTGTTAATAGAGTTTTAGAAACCATAATTCAAATTTATGAGTTCAAAAATTTAAAAAGCACCAAAAATGTGAACTTTGATCACCCCCTTAGTCAGGATTCCCCCCACATTCAGATGTATAAAGTAAAAAGATATTATAAAGAGATAGGGAGTAATGGAAGCATGTAAAATGATCCTGGGTGGTGCAAAAAAGTGCCAAGTCCTGTGATTGGCTATTTGTAGTCCATATGTGGAATGGCAGCCTACAGGAGGCTATTTGGCAGCACAACTGGTTTTTATGCAACCAAAACTTGCCTCCAAGCCAGGAATTCAAAAATAAGAACCTGCTTTAAGGTCACAGGCCAAGGGGTTATTGAGTAACATGTTGCTCATAAGACACTGGTTGGGGATCACTGCCCTAAATGTTCCACATTAGTTTAAGGCTTTGAAATCCAGAGCTCGTAGAATCTATAGTATTTATATGGAAGAACCCTAGTGCCTGCATTTCTGGTTTGCGGCCATCCAAGATGCATTTTTCGCGTGTGTTAGCATACAATCAAACGTACTTTACTGTCCATAACTGTGAAGTCAACTTATGATCTTGTTGTACCTATAGGTCTCAAGATGACCATGAGATTAAATTGTCCCCTCAAGCCAGTGATTAAAATCTGGTGGTTTAAGGTTCATCAACTAAATATATTGGCACCAGGATGATTTTGAACATTCCTGCAGTGCAAGTGCTCTGTGTAGTGCAGGATCTGTCTCTTCTTATTGCTATAAAAAGAACAATATACATACACATTACTTTCAAACACATGCCCTTGAGGAAGCAATAAATGATTTATAAGACATAAAACGCAAGTATTTACCCAGAGTAAATTTGGGAAGTTTCGCACTTTGTCACCCATTGAATATTTTATAAATGTTTAAGTCTGCCGAGAGATTTTACCAAGTTCCTCTTGTTTGCTGCCAACAGTCGACCGTCTTTTTATTCATCCCGACAATATTTTACATATACGTAATATCTGGATGTTATAAACGATCCTGTCAAAGTGTCCTGAATGGCTCAGAGCATGAATTACTTATTATCTCCCCATCGCTCACATCTTGGTTATCAAATGCAGCCAGCGTTCTTCCCAAGTGGAGCCATTTGTAAACAATAGCAATTAGACTTTGTTCTGCGACAAGCATAAGACGGAGTAGAGAGAGAGGCTTTGGATTTCAAAAAGGGATTCATAAATTATGAATGACAAGCTCTAATAAAAGCATTATCTAACAAAGCACTAAAGAAGGGGAAGGACTGATCATTTTAAGATGCCAGTAAATCAAAGGCAGCGATCATCTGAAAAGCTATGATAAATGTTGAATAATAACTGTGCTGTTGAAGCCTTGTTGGCCTCAGCTATTGTGTTACTTGGCCTTTGTGACAATGTTAGGGCCATCAATAAGATGTTCAGAATTGTTTGTGATGTTCCTCTGCAGCAAATACAAAAGTAAGGGAAATATTACATGGGGCATTTGATCTGCAGCCTTGTCCTCCACCAAGTGAATAGAAAAGAAAAGACACAACCATTGCCATTTATTGCCATGGAGAAGTCTTCCACGATCTAGAACAATGATACTTGTAGTAGAACAGTGATATTATAGTGTGCTGTATGGATTGTATTTCACTCTTTACACTCTTTTACAGGAAGGGCAAAACTGATGTCTTCCTTGATAAAAACTATATGTAAATGAAATGTTAGCTCTTTCTGGAACAGAACTCTGCTACTAATCTGTGGAATTATTTGCCCAAAAGGGAGTTTATAGTGAAGCTGCAACTGCACATTTTTTTCAAACAGCCAAGTGGAGTAGTTTCAGAGGTGACCAACCTCAATTATTGTCTTTAACTATGTACATTTCCCCAGTAGTATGTGTGAGTGGAGTGAGTTTCTAGACATTGAGTCATTTCCATTCTTCTGTTTTGAGGTTTAATATCAGTCATGCATATGTAATGTGATCCCACTGGATTGCCAGTACCACCCAGCTTTGAGTATTTGTGGCATTATTGTGAAAATTTGTTTTCACTTTCTGGGGCCATCAACCAATATGGAGAACATCTACATGTGTGCCATATTAGTCATTGTCCAAAAACATTATCCTGTGTGTGGTGTTCTTCAGTTAATGCTTTTGTCTAGCTGGATAACTTTGGCACACATCTAATGCTAGTTTGACTTGTTCCAGTTGTTTCCTTCTTTGTTCAGTTGATTTCTAACTAGAGTTTGATATACTGCCATTCCAATACCTTTAATTTTATATACAGTACTTGTTCATATGATGTCCTACATATGTCCTAATTGTTGTGCATCTCTTTTGTTTGACCATTTTCTCCAGTCCAGAATGGTATCAGGCATGCATTTAGCTACACTTTTCAAAGCATGAATCCTATTTTGAAGATTTAGTCCAAATGATCCATGTTCCACCGAACCATCGTAAAGGGATTTTGTCAAGTGTCTTCTACATTAGCTTCCATATACTGTAGGCTGTCCATTTAAGGGCCTTCTATTCCATATTGTTCCTGATTAGTATTTTATAAATTTGTAAAAATTAAGCCTTTATGATCTAACACCTAGTGGCAACCAAATCATAGCAAATTTGGTGGTTTCACAAATAAGGGCTGATGATAGACATCAGCTGAAGCTTTCAAGAAGATGACGTGATCTTCAAGTGGTCACAATAAGATGATGTAGGAGATATCAATGGCGTATCCAATTTCCAATATTATTGGCACTATAAAATGTTCCACCCTTTTCAATTGAACAAATTTATAGGTATATATGTTGATTCCAACCAAACATAGTTTTTAATCTTTTTGTAAAGGGCTGCGGTACACTGAATATTATGAAAAGTGAGGTTTTGCTGGAATTTTTTGGAAAAATTGTATCTGTTTGTTTATCAGTACAGTATTAAAATTCTGGGTGACGCGCGACTCGTTTTTTTCAGCAAATTTTTTTCGCTGAATTTTCATGGAGACCTTGGGCAAAAAGTTACAAACAGAGATAGAAAAGTAATAAGATTATTCTGTATTTTAAATATGTTATTATTAAGGACTTTTGCCCACATTTCACCAATTCTACTAAACGATGATTAAATAAACTATATAAACTATAAACTGTGATTATATTACATTCTTAAGTTGCTGCTCTGAACATGACAACCAGAAAACCACCTTTATTATTTGTATGAAACTCATTAATGGGGCTCATTTATCAACACTGGGCAAATTTGCCCATGGGCAGTTATCTATAACAACCAATCAGTGATTAGCTTTTTGAAGCCAGCTGCAAGTAGAACAATGAATGCAGCAATCTGATTGGTTGCCATGGGTTACTGCCCATGGGCAAATTTGCCCAGTGTTGATAAATGACCCCCATTAAATCTATTAATTTAGTTCTCTTCTCACAAGATTGGACTTTATAGATTTGTAAGAGCAGTGTTTATGTTTTTTTATACCCATCCTCTTTTGTCCATCACTTCGTCAGGGTCCCCCTTGGTTCATTACAAGGTTACAGATATAAGAAAATATTTCAGGTGGTGGAAAGTTTCCAAAAACTCTCATTGAAAAATGCTTTCATAGATGGCTCCCATTGATTTTTAGATGCTAAACATTTATGTTTGAATTTTACGGATTTGCTGCCTTAATAAATTATGGACAAATGAATTTTGAAAACCTAATTGATTTGTGGGAAAAAAGTTGGATTTAAGCATTGCTATATCATGTAGCTTCTGTCAAATTTTCCCTACTTGTGGGATGGGTGTTCTAGAGTATTTAGTTAAGCAAATTGATTTTTTATCTAAATTTCATCCTACCAAGCCTCCAGGCTGTGTCCCCAGCTATTATTCCTGTAAAGGGAACCTGTTCATGTTGAGTTCAAGCTAATCATATTCAGAGAATGACTGAAACCTATTGAGAATCTGCTAACTTGAACAATATTTAGATTTAGATTTACATCTCATGGGATGCTTTGTTATGAGCTGCAGATTCATTTTGCAAAGCCTTCTATTTTTGAGGCCATATTGCTACATAGGAGTCCCATGGTACATATCTTTGCTTGGACAGCTGTTCTTAAAGTAAAACTCACCCTGGACAGATGTATACTCCCTTATTGGCATTCCTCTACAGCAGGGGTGCCCAGACTTTGTTACACTGGGATCTACTCTCAAAGCCTGGCCCCCATCAGTAGATCTACCTTGATAACACACAGCAATTTTTTGACCACGCCCATTTTGTGGACACCCCCCCTAATTACCATGCTCATTTGGCAGGTTATGAAAGTTTGAACGATCTCCCTTCCCCCGTTACAGTATTCCATACTAATGTGCCCCCTATTACAGTATATAGCCTATATGCAGCCTGTTACTGTATTCCCACCTACAGTATGTGCCCCCTGTTACTATATTCCCACCTATGTGCCCCCTCTTACAGTATCCCCCACCCATATGCCCCCTGTTACTGTATTTCCACCTATGTGCCCCCAGTTACACTATTCCCCACCTATGTGCCCCCTGTTTCAATCCCCACCTAAGCACTTCTCCATGAATTCCAACACTGCACCGTCCAGACTGGCCCACTGATGAAGCCCAGGACACTCTCCAGCACCTATTGTGCATCTGAGACCATGGCTGTCCAGTGATGACTGGCAGTGCTACAGGCAACAGAATTACTCGCACACACAGAGTGCGTCGAGCACAGCCGCAATGTGTTGCCATGGTTACTGGCGTGTCCAGGGAATTTAGCATTTGGGAGCGAGTGCCAATATTTTCAGTAAGAAGCAGGGAGGCGGGAGGGAGTAGTTTCCATTCCCTTCCATCTTCCTCTTTGTGCCGCTCCTTCTCTTCAGCCCAGAAAAGCCAGACCGACCCGCCCTCCCGAGCTCACTGCCGAAGCTGGGCCCCAGATGGCGTCTACCAGGAACATTACCATGATCTACTGGTAGAGTGCGATCAGCGTCCTGGGCACCCCTGCTCTACATAGGGTTGCCACCTTTTCTAGAAAAAAATACCGGCCTTCCTATATATTTATTTGCCAGGTGGCAACCCTAGCTCTACAGGATAGCACTATCAGCACTATCAGTATGTAGTGATGTGCGAATCTATACCGTTTCGCCGCAAAATTCGCGAACTTTGATGGCGAAAGATTCACGAAACGAGTCGCGTCAGGCTTTTGACGCACGTTTCGATTCCGGAATTCACCATGAATTCGCGTCTGGCGAATACATTCGCCCATCACTATCAGCATGTTTATCCAGTTTCAACGTGTGGTCACATCTATATAAAGGACAAGTAAAGTGTAAAATAGAATAAGGGTAGAAATGGTGTATTTTGTATACTAAACATAAACATGAACTTACTGCACCACAAGCCTAATCAAACAAATGATTTATGCTTTCAAAGTTGGCTACAGGGGGCTGTCATCTTGTAACTTTGTTATACATCTTTGTCTGACACTGGCACTGCACATGCTCAGTGTGATCTGGGCTAAGCTTAGGGATCGTCATAAATGATCAAATAATATCTGCCAGAAGCCGATACACAAGACTGATTAATAATCAGAATATACAGACTGCACTGGGTCCTGTGTTGTCATGTAATCTAATGTGGATTTTATAGTTTTTCTATTGTTTAATACAAACTTTCTCCAACTCTGCAGAACCAGTGGCTGCAGCAAAATAATCCTCCAAATAGAATCCCAGTTTATCTGTTTAAATCTGGCTCCATGATCTTTGTCCCTGCAGCTGGAGTTGGAAACAGTAAAGGGGATGTAAAGGCAAAAATAAAATCCAATACAAATCTCTACACAGTCGCCGACTGCTCTATAGAGAAACAAACAAAGCTGCTGGAGTTCTGCATGGCTGGGAAGTAAGGCGCGGGCTCCCCCTGCTGTTCATAAGTATGATTGTTTCCCTGCATAGCAGTTAGGGAACGTCTGACAATTCCTATCCACAGCAGTAAATTAAGGGAGCTGCAGGCAGTCTTCTTATAAAAACAGTAGACATTTTTAGATAGATTTATTATTCATTAAAGAAAGTAAAAATAGGATTTTTTTTATCAGAGCAAATTTTAGTCTTTAGACTAAAATTTTAATAACATACATATCTCCTGGCTCCCTGGCAGGTGTATTAGTATTTTGTTATTACATTATACAGATTGATGCATTTTTTAGTATCTCTGTAGTTACAGCTGAGCATGTTTGGGTTATTTAGGTCATTTAGGTTATTTGTTGGATCACTATCTATCTATCTATCTATCTATCTATCTATCTATCTATCTATCTATCTATCTCTATCTATCTATCTATCTATTATCTATCTATCTATCTATCTATCTATCATCTATCTATCTATCTATCTATCTATCTATCTATCTATTATCTATCTATCTATCTATCTATCTATCTATCTATCATCTATCTATCTATCTATCTACCCCTCTATCTCTCTCTATCTATCTCTATTAATCTATCTATCCACCTATTATCCATCCAAATAATAATTTCTGGATAAATACTTAGACAACACAGAAGGTTACTGGTTAAATTAAGGAAGGTTGGCCTGGAACATAGTATTTGTACCTGGATAGAGAACTGGCTAAAAGATAGACTACAAAGAGTGGTGGTAAATGGAACAATTTCTAATTGGACCAGTGTTGTTAGTGGGGTACTGCAGGGCTCTGTACTGGGTCCCTTGCTTTTCAACTTGTTTATTAATGATGGATGTGGGCATTGAAAGTACGGTTTGTATTTCTGCAGATGATACTAAATTGTGCAGAACTATAGGTTCCATGCAGGATGCTGACACTTTGCTGAGTGATTTGTCTAAGTTGGGAAACTGGGCAGCAAACTGGAAAATGAGGTTCAATGTTGATAAATGCAGGTTATGCACTTAAATAGAAATAATATAAATGCAAATACACTTAGGGGCAGATTTATCAAGGGTTGAATATCGAGGGTAGCTTTAATCTGGCAAATTGGCACATCTAATAAAATTTTAAAGGGGAAGTATTTCGACCATCGAATGGTCGAACGATTAAATATAATTTAATTCAATCTATTAGATAAGATCGAATTTTGCAAATTCAATGGTCGACGTGGCCTAATTTGCATTTTCAAAATTTCAATTTGATCGAATTTCAAATCCTTCACACAAATTTAGTAAATCTGCCCCTAAATGGTGGTGTGAGAATTCAACCCATAAGTGAAAAAATCCCTCTCCCCCCCTGTTTAGGCCCCCTCTTCCCCCCAGATTACCTGCCCCCAGGGCAGATGCCCCTAACTTGTTACTTACCCCTCCTTCGAGGTCGGAGATCACAAGCGCCATCTTCTCCCGATCGCTATTTTACCTGGATTGACCAGCCTTTTCAGGTGCATGCACAGAAGAGGGGATTTGCCGGTCATATCTACTGTCCAAAAGTCACAAAGTTTCAAAAAAAGAAATCGGAAACTTTGTGAGTTTCGGGTGCATGTGCAGTAGCTCCATAGCGGCAGATTTCTCCAACTGCACATGCGCCCAGTAGTCACAAACTTTCTGAATAAAAGATTGTAAAGTTTGTGACCTTCATGGATTTTTGTGGATAACAGACTGTGCAACTCTAGACAGGGACAGTCCTTAGCAAAGCAAATAAAGTACAGATATGGATATGGTTATCCAGAATGCTTGGGACCTGGGGTTTTCCAGATAACGGATCTTTCTGTAATTTGCATCTTCATACCTTAGGTCTACTAGAAAATCATGTAAACATTAACCAAACCCAATAAAATGGGGAGACGGCCTTTCCGTAATATGGAGCTTTCTGGATACCTTGTTTCCGGATAACGTGCCTGTATTCTCTTCCATAAAAAAGGGCATTAACTCAAGGGATGAAAACATAATTTTACCTCATTATAGGTATATAGGATGTGGCTTTGAGACTGTGGACCACAGTTGTTAAAAAGATGTTAAATACAAGAGCAGTAAAAGACAAGGTAAGGCATAACATGAATACATAGTTTGGAGGGGTGTGTGCATCGATGCTGGGTTTCATGTGGGGGGTTGAACTTGATGGACTTTGTAATGTGAACAGTGTCCTACTGGGACACAAGGGGCCCACCCAAAAACTGTAGACCAGGGGCCACTCTCAGTACTAATATTCTTCATCTCCTCAATCAACCTCTATTCTCCTAGTTTGTATTCTTTACATACTATAATCAATTATTCCATCTATTTAGCCTCTTTGTTCTCATAGAAATAGGGAATGGCCATGAAATAGGCCAAAAGTTTAGCAGCATGAGGGCCCACTGACACCTTGGCCCACCGGGAGTTTTCCTGGTATTCTGGTGGGCCAGTCCGACACTGAATGTGAATGTAAAAAAGGATAATTTCACGAGTGGAGGGATAAAAGTATGGGTGCTGAAGGGCCCTCATGCCATACAGTGCTACTACAGACAATTGGAGTACTGCTTATATGGACCCACCCAATTCTGATTCCTTCTATATGAATAATTATAAAGAATTCACTCACCTCAGTTCAACCGAAGAAGCTCCTCTTCATTGATTACTCAGCAAGTTCAGTGGTTTTAGAATCACTTATATTAGATATTGACTAACTTAATTCAGCCCGTTGTGTTGTCCCAGTGTCATAAGACTGATTTATGGCATAAATAGATGTTTTAATTGTAGCACTTCAGCTGCTTGTATTGTGCCACTGACCCACTTGTATCTGAGCAACTCCTCGTTCCTTGTGTCCTTCTGTGTAGCAAAATATCCAGTGAACCGGTTGATAGAATATATATATTCTCTCTCTCTCTCTCTCTCTCTCTCTCTCTCTCTCTCTCTCTCTATATATATATATATATATATATATATATATATATATTTGCTTTGGCTGAGGCAAATTAAAAGACAATAATGACCATCCCTCTCAGGAATAGAGTAAACAGTGGATAAATTACAACACTTCTGGGTTATTCCTCTCTTAGAACAAACAGGCCCGGACTGGCAATCTGTGGGTTCTGGCAAATGCCCGAGGGGCTGCTGTAAGTTGCCACAGAAAGTGACTATTAAGTGGGCTGGTGGGGGCTGTTTGGGCCTCTTTGTAGTAGTAATGGCAGGGCCTATTTTGAATCCCAGTCCAGTCCTGAGAACAAAGTACCTTCACACAGGGATCCTCAGCCTGGAGTCTTGTCGCTTGGCACCCTACCTGGTCCTCAACTCACCCACTCATGTCCCTGCTCTAGTGGTTTATGCAACATGGGTCCCTAACCCCACTCTTTCTCCCAGTTTGGAGCAGAACGGGGGCCCTGTATTTCCAACAGTTAAAAAGGCATGCCTTGAACTCACCAGCACTCTGGTATGCCACCTTCTGCCCCTATGCAGATCGGATAGGGGACTGGCCTGGTGACATTAGAGGCAGACAGATGACATTTCGAGGTGTGGTGGGTGACGGTCTGTGGGTGTGTCCGTTTTTTAAGAGCAATAATGAATTTGCCAGGTAGGAAAAGGATTATTAAGCAGTGAGGTGGTGACCCAAACAAGGGGTACATTAAAATCCCCAGAATGTTAATTTATAGGCAGGGGAAAATGATAAATAAAATGCTGATTCTGAGTTGCAGAATTATTTGCAAACGTGGTCATTTGGTATTCTTATACTGTTAACATCATGATTTGATTTCTTACCTGCATTATTCATGTCTGTCTGTAACTAATAAAGTGAAGGGTATTTGGCAATAAAGAGTACTGAGCTTGGCAGAGATCTAACATCATTTTAAGCAATGGTAACATTTCATCCACTAATAAAATAAAACTCTTGATTTCTGGAGGAACTTTTATTTATTTATTTATTTTTACTTTGAATGAGGGAAACAAGAGGAAATGTCTATTATGCATAAAGATGTTCTATTGATTGACATTGTTCCTTAATTATGCCATTATGCCATTCTGCATATCATTTACATCACAGATTTCCTTGATATGAATGCTCACAAACTGCCGCATCCGAACAACGTGCTACAGAGCCCATTAAATCCAACCGGAAGCAAGACGATGCTCTTTCTTTGCTTTACAAAACTGTAATCACATCGACAACAAGACGAATGGAAGCATTAGCGCGGGTTCACACGGTTACACAGATATTATAGGATCCGGAGGCACAGCTTGGCTGCCAACGAAACTGCTGAGACAAAACATTAAAGTCTTCTAAGATCACAATCAGGAATGCATCTTATGTTCTAAGGCTCACAAATACAGAGTAGAGGGAACTTATAGTAGGATTATATTTCCTTGGGGTCATTGATGACCTCTGAGGAAAATGTGCAAAAACTGGGTGCAATTGCAGAACCTAGGCTGGTCTCTGGTTTTAGTTTAACACTGAATGAATTCATGTGGGTGGGGGGCAAGTAGGCATTCCTACTCATGCCCCCTACCCTGTTCTGTGCCTTGTTCTGAAGTGCAAGTGGGGGGCAGAAGAAGAAGAGCGATTGTCTTAGAGGATTTGTGCAGTGTGTTATGTGCAAGTCAACATTTTTACCCATAATTTTACCCAGCATTTATTCCCTTAATTCCAGCATAATTTCAGGTGTTAAGGGGGAAATGCACCTGATGCAATTGTCGTTAATAATTTATGGAATTGGGGTTCGTCAGTCCTGTTACATCCATGCATGATTCTTTGGGTGCAAGTATGCTGAGTCTATTGGGAACCCTAAAACTATCACCACTTTTCAGGTGATGGAAGGCAAGTTTTGGAGAGAGGAGAGCATGAGTACTGCCAAACAGAGCCTCTTGTAGTCTTCAAGTCCACATAGGTGCTACCAAATAGCCAAAGGCTTGAAGCCCCAGGCAACAGGCCAAATATGGGATGACTAGAATATGGGAATACTTGAAATTACTGGAAGTCAAACCTGCTGAAATGTAGATATCAATGGTAATACATTAGGGAGGTTTATAAAACAATGGTTTTCATTTATCAGTAAAATGAACCAAGGCGGAAGGGGACCTCATTTAAATGTTCGGTTTAGGAGGGGTGATCCCCCACCTAACAAA
>CM044441.1:155796346-155824149 GCA_024363595.1 Xenopus borealis
TTTTTTTTGTGCAAAACTGCCACAAAAATATACATTGAAAAAAATTCTGCGAGATAAACGTCCTTTCACTTTGAAGTGAGAAAAAAATAATAGACTATCTGCAATTCCAGGTAGTTAAGGGGCTTTTTTGGTACAGAGGGTTTAGTTCTCCATTAAGACAGTGGATCACGTCAGGGAAACCCTCTAGCCTTATTCCCTCTCCACTGGGATCCAGGGTCAGATTTAAGCGGCAGGAGTCACTAGTGCTCCTCAGAAAGCAGCTGGGTGGCATACCCCCCTACCAACTTGCCACCCTAGGCCACAAATCCGGGCCTGCTGGTATCCCTACACCATACCTCCCAACTGTCCCTTTTTTCGGAGGGACAGTCTGTCTTTTGACAGCTCAACCTGCAGTCCCTCATTTGTACTGGAAAGTCCCTCTTTTCTCTGCACTGAACAGCCAGAAAAAGAAACAAAGTTTCTAACTCAATTGGACTGAGAGCCCAGAACAGCCAACAGGTGCAAATAAGAAACTTTGTAACAATTTTGAGATAAGAAAAAAAATTATTTGTAACAGTTTAGAAAAGGAGAAATATTTTCATTACCTGCCAAATGTTTTTAAATGAACATGGTAATTAGGGGGTGTGGCCACACACATGGGCGTGGTCAAAACATTGCAGCGCTATGTGCGGAAAAAAATTTTGTCCCTCTTTTTACTTCCAAAATGTTGGGAGGTGTGCTAAACTACAGGGAGAGATACCTCCAAACACTTACACTGCTAATTACAGGAGCTACACCTGCTACATACTAATGTCTCATTCACGGGGACCTGTACCCCGACTTTAACTGGGCCCATGCCCAGGCCAGTGTTGCCAGGTCTAATTTTCAAAAAATAGCCAATGTCAGATACAAAAGCAGCCCAAAACTAGTCAAAAGTAGCCAAAGAATAGCACAAAATGTGCAGTGAAAAAAAAAAGTCTAAAAAAAATTAATATGTGAAAATACACCTTTTTAAAATTTTCACCGTTTTGCAAATTTTTTCCATGAAGTAAAATGGGTCAAATTTCCCCAAAGAGCGGGGGCCCAGGAGGTATAGGTGTCCCATAAGGCTCTAATACATATACAATTTCATTAAATACATTTTGGTGGCCTGCAGATTTTTGCCCCAAAATTGTCTGAAATTGAGGAAAGTCAGGGGAAAATGTGAGAATGCCTAAAAGGGAAGTGAGACTGGGGTACATAGCCCAATGTTGTGTTTTGGTAGCCAAAGATGATCAGGGTAAAACAGTGCTTTATTAGCAGTTCATGCAGACGTTACACTTCAACAGTAACTTCAACTCTAACCTTTTAAGCAGTATAGAAAGTACAGTGTTTGCACAGTATAACTGTTGTGCACAATGACACCTACAGGCCATTTGTACCAAAATCTGGCAACTCCCGACTTCTACACAAGTTATTTCCATTGCATTCTGGGCATTGTAATCTTACATTAAACTTGGCCATAAAAAAAAAAACTACATTACCTAAAATGCCTTGGTAGACACAGATTTGGCAAAACTTTGGCTTGTTTCCAAAGTACACACTAGCTAAAGGCACAAAAAATACTTCAAATATGTGCCTTGGCTAGTTTGTAGTTCGAAAACCTAGCTTGGCTTTAAATTAGTAGCCCAATTTGGCTGGAAAACCACCAGCCAGAGACACAGACACACACCCTGTTCCTAAGGTGGAAGGCAAAGAGGAAGTGCCACTACTTTTCCCAGCACCATATCAAAGTGAGACAGGAAGTGGTCACCCTCCCTTCTAGCCAATAGTGTCCATAAGCAAATTAACTTCTTTAGACACATTTCCTTCCACCCAGCTGAACCTGTAGGGATTTAAAACCATAGGGGTTATTTACCCTATGGATCCCTCCACTCAGTACAGAGAATTTCCCCTTTAAAATAACCTTTAGCCACAACAAGCCGTGCGCTGCTCTTAGTCCCATTCATAACAAATGCATCACATTCGTCTCGTTACGCAGCCAATTAAATAACCCGAGCTTGTGGTTCCAATATCTCGCCCTTTAAAAAAAATCAATTCCATTTGTTTTTTAGTAGCTTTTTATGACTTTTAACGGCAACGATTTGCAAGTTTATGTGTTTGCTCTGGGCATTAACTTCTGTCAGCGGGATGAGTTTAGTGCTCCTACATCTGTATTTCATTAAACCATTAAATCTTCTTCTGAGAGCAATGGCTTTTGGATTATTTCTGTGCCGGGAACATCGAATGTACAGCAGGACTGCAGGGTTTAGATAGGGCCATAGGACCAGCCATGATGAGCTTCCCCGCATTCTGTGCCCCCCAAATCACATTTATTTTTTGTAAAGCTATAACCATATAAACAAGGCTTTTTCTGAATTTATTGGAAGGTACAAGTCTAAGTGCACCTACTGTAGATACCAGAAGCAAAATGGCCGTGGGACTCTGGGCTAAAACATTCTGGGGTACAGTACCCCCAAATCACATTCTTTTTTTAAAGCTATAAAAAAAGAATAATTTTTTTCTGGAATTTATTGGAAGGTACAAGTCTAAGTGCAAACTAGAGACTACGAGCAAAATGGCCATGGGGCTCAGGGCTAAAAAGTTCAAGGGAACATTAGATTATTTTCTGGGCGTGGGGGCCAAGATATTGACAACCCTTCCCTCCTGTGAGTGTGGCTATCCTTGTCCTTTCTCAACGAAACTGGACAAAGTGGGTCAGAAACATCAGTAGAAGTTGTCTTTAACCAGCCAATAAAGGGGAGCAAAGTTCTTCTACCTGAGAACTAGGTATGCATAAATACTTATTTTGAGGATTTGGCCAAATCTCAAATCTTTCACGCAGGATTCAGCAGAACCAATTTAAAACCCTAATTTGCATATGTAAACTAGCACTAGGATAGAAAAAAACATGCGTGCTGTATGGATAGCAAAAATTGTCAGATTCAGTTTGGCTAGTCACGTGGATTTGAGTGAATCCTTCTGAAAAAGACTCAGATTTAGCCAAATCCTGGATTAGTTGCATCCCTAATGAAACCCCAAACACTCATTATTTGTTCAGTTGCCTCGGTTAATAAATGAGCTGAAAGTCCAGTGTTGGACAGGGTTTCCCAGGGAACCCATCATCTAACATCCCAGCAATTACCTATAGAAAGGGGCAAATAGTATAGATTTATATACAGTCCAGGGATTCTAATACACAGTTTCAGGCTGGAGGGGCCAGGGCCCACCAAGCCTGCTGCCTTTGGGGCCCCTACACCGCCCTAAAGTGCAAGCCCCCTCTGCATCCACCAGGAAGAATGGGTAAAAAACCCTGTTATAGTCCAATGATGGACTAAGGATGGACTGATGGGAATTCTTCTGGGCTGGGGTCCACTAGGAGATCTTCTGGTCCTCTATTAGGCCAGTCCAACCTGAATGAAACGAATATTGCAAACTATAACTGAAATGTTACTGATTTACAGTATGCAGCCACTTATTCGTGATCCCCAACTAGTGGCTCCTCATGAGCAACATGTTACTCACCAAACCTTTGGCAGTTGTCCCGGTGGCCTCAAAGCAGGTGCTTATTTTTTGGCTTTGAGACAAGTTTGGTTGCATAACAACCAGATGCACTGCCAAACAGAGTCTCTTTGAGACTGCCTATCCAAATAGGGGAACCTAAAAATTACAGCCCTCATTTGGCACCCCTGGAATTTTTTTTTTGTTTGCTCCCCAACTCTTTTTTTACAATTGAATGTGGCTCACGGGTAAAAATGGTTGGGGACCCCTGCTCTAGCTCATGATCAATAAAAAGCATTCCCAGCCTCAGCCTTCTGCAAACTCATTCATTAAATTATCTTTTAACCAAAGACATATTGAGTCCAGGCTGGAGAGAGACCATACCGGAGATATCTACCTATCAACTTCTTTCTCCATTATGAAGCATAATATAATTCTAAGCAACTTTCCAGTTTCCATTCATTGATCATTTTCAACGGCTTTAAAAAAAACTGTAAAAACACTGTATATTGGAAAATAACATAGAATTACATTTTCTTTCTTCTTTGAGAAAATAGCAGTATTTGGGTGGAGTTCTGCTTTAAGTATTACTGCTTTTTTTTAGAATATTTTATTCTATTTTCTTTTAAGAATGTTGTTGACAGATGGATATTTGACGCCATATTCACATTTATGCCCAAATGTGACATTCATACCTTAAAGAAAGCTATTGAAAAAAGAGGGTTCTGCCAAGTCGTCCTAAATTTATTTCCCTAAGACCTCGTGGCAGACAAACCCACATTTTCATAAGGATCAAAACATCCAATTACTGAACCAACACCCCAGTGGAACAAAAAGAATTCTAAATGTGACCTTATACTGTATATTGTGTTTTCTAATCTTCTGTAGAACAAGGTCCCATTAAAAAGAGATTTAAGATAATAAGTTTGTGCCCCACACAATGTCCAAGGAAAATCCAATATCATTTTCCAACATGGTGTTGGCTTCTCCTCACCGGTGTCATGTTTATGGTGCTAATCACTGTGCTAAATCCTGGAAATGAAGAGAACTTAGCCTAAGGCAATGGAAAGAGATCCGATCTAGGAACCGTCCCCAATCTTTTGTGTTTCAGAAATACTGCTTGGAATTTCTTTCTCACATAATCTAAAGACAGAAGTGCCGATCTAAACAGTGAGCTTCAAACACAAGATAATATGGACAAAAATGAGAACTTCTCTTTTCCCAGGTTTCATTGAAAATCTACATACTGTAAATTCTACATTGTAAAATTTAGGAAATACCCCTAAGATCTTGTTTGTTTTGTTATGTTGGTTTTTTGTTATGGGGTTTCCAACATTGCCCACAGGAGAAGCACACAGGGATGCTACTGAAAGGCAGTTTTTTTCCTTCGCTGGGATTAGTCAATTACTGGCTTTAATTATAAGATATTTTCGAATAATTATAAGGTTGGGTCTGCTTGGGTGACTAAAGGTGATCATTCACTTCCCAATACTCTAGGGTAACGGAGACTGATATACCCACTGATGGATAATGCACAGGCCAGCCTGAAGCCCACAGGTTGGCTGGGTTTGGCCTGATCAACTAAGCCAGGGGTGTCTAAACTTTTAGCTTTGAGGGCCACATTGGAAGAAGAAAAATAGTTTGGGGGCCACACATGAAATACACAAACACTTTTCATTTGTAAAAGTAAAGAAAATACACAAAAAAAAGAACAACAATACCAGTTGAATAACCAGATGGAGCTATACATTGGAATAAGGGACACCTGGATATTAAATAGACTTATTATTATTACTAACTGGGCAATGGCCAGAGTTCCCCCTCCTCCTATATCCTTTACAACATGAAATCTTTCAGGGAACTGAGCGTTTCAAACTGGGCCCCATTCATATCCATACTGGGCCACATTTGGCCCTTGGGCCGCAGTTTGGACACCCCTGAACTAAGCCATCCAGGTGGGTGGGGCATCTAATTCTTCCCAATGCATCTGGCAGTTGTCTACAAGCGAGTCCAATGGCTGTCTTATGAAGGTTCTGTTAATTCCAGCCAAAAGCCAATCAGAGCCAATCAAGCCAACAAAAGGATTGCCAATATGGAGCATCAGTATACAGTATGCTATTTTGAAACATGCCCAGTCATCTGGGATCCAGTAGGATTGTATGATAGACTGTTAAAAAAAACAATTTAGCATATTTGCCTAAATGGCTGAATGGAATCAGTCAAACTGATGCATGTTTAACCCACTTTAGTTAACCTATAATGTCTTGCCTGGCAGATCTTGCTCTAACAAGCTCACAACAGAACTTCTGCATCTGGCCATAAGTCTTTAGACATTCAAACTGAAGGGTTCTACTTATAAGCAACTTTTTCCAATAAAATTAGATAACAAGGGTTGCCTCCTGTCCAGTCTTGAACAAGCAGAACATATATGATCAGGTATATCAGGATATTGAGGTACCGAGGAAGCCTTCAACCTTCTACTAGGTGAGCAGAACACTGTAAAATTGCCTTATTCCACCCAATTTTCCAAAACATTGTATTTTACTAAATAAATACAGGGGAGATCTTAATTTAATTTTTTTGGAGAGCCAGTCTGGCTCTCCAAAAAAATTAAATTAAGATCTCCTCTGTATTTATTTAGTAAAATACAATGTTTTGGAAAATTGGGTGGAATAAAGCAAGGCTTGAACAAGACAAGACCTTATGTTCAGCAGACTGAGAAAGGGGAATATTCATATAGATGGAATCAAAAAATGATTGGCTGCATTTAAACCAACAAAACTGCTGTGATTTGTCAAACATAACATGGAATGCAAGTAGAAAAGGCACATATACCTGTGGTTAGGGCAGTGATCCTCAACTAGTGGCTCATGAACAATATGTTGCTCCCATACTACTGGATGTAGCTCCCAGTGGTCTCAAAGCAGCATCTTATTTCTGAATTCCAGACTTGGAGACAAATTTTAGTTGCATAAAAACCAGATGTGCTGCCAAACAGAGCCTCCCTAGCCTATCTGTCGACATAGGGGCTAACAAATAACCAATCACAGACCTTATTTGGCCTGGAACTATTTTCACGTCTGTGTTGCTCCCCAACACTTTTTATATTTGAATGTGGCTCATGGGTAAAAAAAAAAAAGTTTGGGGATGCCTGCTTTAGCTCATGTGGATCTTTGTACTTTGGAGTCTGAAACATATGGTCTCTGGTTCAAACCCCAGGAGAGCATTATAGTAATGAATAGAGTCCATGATGATCTATAAAGCCCTTTTCAACTAAGCTTTTTGTAAGAAGTTAGAGGGCTCTTGTATTGTCAAGGATAGATTAGGGGGCCCCTTGGAGGCAGAGATGTTAAGGGTGAGTCCTTCAGGCAGTGGCTGTTATGGCAGGTCACGGAGAAGAAGGAAAGTATTGGGGTGAAGAGGGTGGTGAGTCAGAGTTGGCTGGAACAGGACTGTTCAGACAAAGAAAGTAGAATCAGGAACAGATCATGAGTAGGTGAATAACATGATGGGGAGGAGAGAGTTGGACAAACAGAGTGTGCAAAGAAGAAGGATGGAGCTGGCATAGAACAAAAGCAGGACTGCAGCAGGGGCAGGACTGGGGCAGGAACAGGACTGGGGCAGGAGCAGGACTGGAACAGGACTAGACAGAACAGCAAGGCAGACAACGCAATGGTCAGAATGAGGTACTGTATAGAGCAAGGTTCAGGCAAGGAAAGCTACAAGGATCTAGGTAGAAGGTACAGACGGGAGCAGGAAATCAGAGATAGGGGCAAGCTACAGTGCTCTGGAAGGCCAATGCTCAGACACCACCTGTGAGGAGGGTTAGGTATAAATAGGGCAGCGTCAGCCCTGAAAGCTGAAACCACCAATAAGGATCTTGGGGGAAATGTAGCAAAGCCAGGGATCAAGGTGCAAAGAGATTAATGCTCGCTGGCTGCTCTCCTGGCTCAGTGGTTAGTGAAACCAGCAAAGGTCCCTGGATCAAACCCCAACAGAGCCTGACAATTAAACGTTAAAACAACATAACACTACTCTACATGTATATTCACAGCAGAGATTTTTCATGCCAAACTTGTGTTTGTGTATTCATTATGTAAACAGGTTTTCCAAATCTAACTGCACAATAATGAGTCACAGATATGTCTCACGTATAGGGTCGCCACCTTTTCCTGAAAAAAATACCGGCCTTCCTATATATTTCTCTTTTTTTCCTATTAATAACATTGGGATCAGCCATCAAAAATACCGGCCAGGCCTGTAAAATAACAGCCAGGTGGCAACCCTAATCACGTAGCAGCCCTCAGTCCATACAGTCTTTGGTTTTCATACCAGAGAAGGCTGTAGTTTTGCTTTTGTTATCCATTAGATAAATGAGAAATTGTTAAAAATACATTATTTGCTTTTATTGACGTCCTTTATATTCCACATAATGTTTGTAACGTGGGCCGTACAAACAGCGATATGATGTGTTCACAAAACAAAATATGCTCAATCCAGTACAGTGGAAAATGTTTCAATACTGTAATATGTCAACCTTTTACTATTTTTGTATGTTATTACAAAACAAAATAAAAAATGTTTCCAAAATAAATGTTTGTGTGCAATAGGTTAATTAGATTGTAAGCTCCACTGACTGCACAGCCCATGCAAAGTAATATAAGGATAATAAAGCTGGCAGATCACATTACAGGCTCCTATTATTAAGTCAGATGAGCAGATGTAATTCCTGTTTAACTCAGTTGTTTTGCAGTGAATTCAATCCGGATGTACCGCACTGCAGTACTGGATACTGATATTATTATTATTATTATTATTATTACTATTATTTATTCATGAAGCGCAAATGTTTCTGCCCCAGTATGTACGTCCCTAATAAATCATGCCTCTAATAAATAATGGATAAGATCTTATTTAGAATTGATTGGAAGAGGAGATGAATGTTATAATATCCCCAGGGAGATTTACCTAAGATCCCTATTGTAATTGTTACATTACCGGCCGCTGGAGGGGCCCGACTGAAGCCTGTTTGGATAATGAATCAGGTTGTAAAGAGGGATTATAATTACAATTAAAAAGAAACTCCATACATTTTTTGAGGATGTTAAATAAATCCATAATAAGGGGGACAGACTCCCTGTGGCTGCAGTGGTGCCTGGGAAAGAGGATTCCTGCAACTGTCCAAAACTCCCTATTAGGTTGTGTTCTAGTATAAGTCCTACTTAGGGGCTGATTTACTAAGGGTCCAATTTCATAGTGGAAAATACTTTGAAATTCGACCCTCACATTTTTTGGGGGGCTCATTTTCGATCAAAAAACGGCCGCATTTAATCCAATGAAAATCTTCGAATCGTTCGATCGAATTTTAACCAAAATCCTCAGATTTCTCGTAAAAAATTTTTATGACAAGTTCTGTGAGGTCCCCCATAGGCTAAAATGGCAATTCGGCCGAAGGATTTTTAATGGGCCAGTACTTTGAAATTCGAAAATTCAAATTTTTTCAAATCAAATCAAATTTTGGGCTATTCTATAGTCGACATAGCCCAAAATTAATTTGAAATTCAAATTTATGAAATTTGAATTTTATTCAATTTTTTAAATTCGAATTGCATTCTAATTTTAATTCAGCCCTTAGTAAAGCAGCCCCTCAGAGTTCCCTGTATAACTCAGCCTGCAGCCTTGTGCCTTTATATGGTCACACCCCTCAGTGACTTCTAATATCCTTATCATTTACAGTAGGGGGTACATTATCCCTTATAATACATGAGTGATACTCAGAGTTCCCTGTATAACTCAGCCTGCAGCCTTGTGCCTTTATATGGTCACACCCCTCAGTGACTTCTAATATCCTTATCATTTACAGTAGGGGGTACATTATCCCTTATAATACATGATACTCAGAGTTGTATTACTCAGACTGCAGTACATGAGGTGGGTGGGAGATATTATTGTGCTATATATATATATATATATATATATATATATATAGATCATGGAATATGGAATAAATTTAGTGGAACAGTTGACATGCTGTGGGGCTGGTGTCACTGGAAGGTACAAGACACGACTGCTACAGGAGCAGCATAATAAGTATCAATCTATTTTCATAACAGTCCTGAGTTTTATCCAAGATTGGAAATCACTGTTCTCTGCAGATAAACTATTCATGAAGCTCTGCAATTTCATATGTAGCTCCGTTATCCTTTTCCCCCACAGAGATTATATTCTGCTGAAATATGTTCCAGACTCTATTTCCTTGTGCAGAAATATCCAGGAGTTAAATAACTGTGTAATGAGAGCGATAAAAGCGATTTAACTTTGCAGGAAGTTTAATGTTTCCATTAAAAAATAAAGGTAATTGGTTTTCTGCCCATAAAGATTTTTTTTTTTTTTTTTTTTTGCCGTATCCTAAAATTTGCTTAATGTTTGAAAGTTAAATTTGCATTATTCATGTTTAAATAGCAACGGACAATAAAACATATGTTCTTTTGCCCTGAGAAATAGGAATTGTATGAAAAATATTTTGCAGAGATTAGACAGCTGCTTTTTTATGAAAGACCAGCCTTTCTGCACCATATGCCTGCAATTTCCCCACTCACATTTCTATTAAAATTGCATTCGGAATGGGGGAAAAAACTTAATTAAAAAAAAAAAAGTTGCATTATGCTTAATATTTCTGAAATGGTTATCAAAGACTTTCAGTGATTTCCTTGGTCCCAGTCTGAACTACTCTACATTGACCAATTATAGCTTCCAAGCCCTGGTCAATATCTCGCATTGATTTCCCTGGAACTAATTTGTCGTGCGAGGTTTGAGCAAAAGAGTTTTGAAAGGAGAAAATGTCGAGTTGAAAAACCTTGTATCTGGCTGACAGTTGCGCGGCAAGGTGACGGCAAGCGATTGCATTAAGGGGCTGGAAGCCATTCATTTCGTACAAGAAGAATTTAAAGTTGCAAGTTATGGGATGTCATTGAGTTAGATTGGCTTTGAAAAACTATAATAAATGAAAAAAAGATTTCAGAGCTGGAAGTTCCAGCATCGCAGACACTAAGATATTCACTGGGTTCCTGTTAAAAGGCACAGAACACAGGACATTGGGCTATTAGAGGTCAACATTATTCAGAAAGCCAAGAAATGCCTATGTGAAGTCATCTAGGTGACGCTTTCATTGATGACATCTCTGATAACTTCACACAGAACAATTCAATCATTACAAAAGGACAATTAAAGCATTTTTAGAGTTTTTAGACAATGTTCAGGAGACTCTCCATTAGAGGTTAACATCATTCAAAAAGCCAAGCGATGTCTATTTGAAGTCATCAAGACGAAGATACATTTGATGACATCTCTGATGGCTTCACATAGAACAATTCAATCACTATAAAAGGACAATGAAAGCATTTTTAGAGAATTTTATGGGGCAACAATATTAAGGAGATTGGGCCATTAGAGTTTGACATCATTCAGAAAGTCAAGTGACATCTATTTGAAGTCAATTGCTCAGAGAAGTCAGGAGAACATACCAGATGCAGATTGCTGCTGTAAGGTGCTTTTTTCCTGACTACATACACACAACGGGTTTTGGGCCACAAATGCCGTTTCTCAAGAAAGCCATGTGCCTTCTATGTGAAGTCATATAGGTGATGTTATCATTGATGACATATCTGATGGCTTCAAATAGAACAATTCAAACATTATAAACGTACAATGAAGGAATTTTTTGAGTTTTCAGAGAATTTTAAGAAGATTGGGTCATTAGAGCTTGACATCAGTCAGAAAGCCAAGTGGTGTCTATGTGAAGTCATCTAGGTGATGCGTTCATTGATGGCATCTCTGATGGCTTCAAATAGAACAATTCAATCATTAAAAAAGGACTATGAAAGCATTTTTAGAGTTTTTAGAGAATTTTCAGGAGACTGGCCATTAGAGGTGAACATCATTTAAAAAGCCAAGCGATGTCTATGTGCAGTTGTCTAGGTGATTGTATTATTGATGGCATCTATGATGGCTTCACATAGAACAATTTAAGCATTTTTAAAACGATCGGTCCAAACAGAGGCCTCCCTTTTCCTCCCAAACTGCACCACTGGGTATGCCCAATACTGCCCATTTGATTTACCTGGGCATAGAAAACACAGTAATGTAGTTTGATTGATTGGGTGGGTTCCTCTGTGCAGCTATGGGCCAGGTCCTGATTATAATGCATCAATCAGGGTCATTGGTCAAACACAGAGAAGAATCAAGCACAAAGCCAAATCAGAATCAAGAGAGTTGTCAAGTCAGGCAGGGTCAGTACAGGCAGCAAGAAGCAATGTCAGGGACAGGCAAGGGTCATTACACATTACGTATATTCACCCAGGAACTATGAAACATAGACCTATACTGGGCAATGAGTCACAGCAGCATAAGGGTTTTTACAAATCACCTGTGGCCAGATGATCAACAGGTGAAACCAGCCATGTTTACTAGCTATATTAAGCATAGGCATAGGAGCAAACTAGGCTTAGCTGTCTGCTTGCATAGATTAATGGTAATTCAGACAGTCCTGGGACTCCTGCTTCAACTCCAGGCAGGTTATATCATTGATCAGCTTGACCTGCAGATGCTCCTGGCACTTTCTTAGATTGTTGGGAAGAGGATATCATGGGCTGACAGTTGGCACCTGAAAATACCAACCACTTCTCAGCAGATAGGACAGGATGACTTAAGGGTTTAAAGAGACTCTTGTTTCTGGCTAAGTAAAGAGACAGTTTGCAAATAAGGTCACACTATGGGAAAAGAAAGTTGCCGAGTAAACTTTTAACCCTTAAAATCCTTGGCTTTCTGATGATTTGTTCCAAAGGTGTAATTGGTTTGCAAATTACACCAACTTCTACTACTACTACTACTAAATTACACCTACTATTGTTGCATTAGTGACATTTGTATGCTGGAAGTTTTAGCAACTGACACCATGTGCCGCAACTTTGTAACATGCAGGCGCTCGATTGCACTCATATTGGCGCATTAGGCACAAACGAATGCTGATTAGTGCCCTTTACACTTTCTTCCTAAATGAGACTTATGATCCTTAAATGAGATGTTAAATTTGTTGATAACATGTTTCAGATTCCATAAGGAATAGAGAGTTCAGCAGAAAACCCCCCGGCACCTCGGATAACATAGCGCCAGCACTTATCAACAGCTGTGCTGACTCCAAATACTTAACATGCAAATTAATAAGATTATAGATCTCGCCACTAACTGGTTTCATAACATTTCCCAAACATTTTCATTTGGAGACGGTAATGTGCAGAAATGCTGCTTTCCACCCAAAAATTAATGAATAAAACACCCACCCCCAGCCTCTCTAATAAGCACCTTCCCTTTCCCAGAATGGAAGCACGTCACGCACCCCGTATTCCTCCGAATTGCATGTAATCAGAATCTTATTGTATTGCATGTAATCATTTCTTATTGTATCATCCCAGTCTGGTCCATTCACTAACACTAATAAATAACCCATACAAGTGCCTTATTGGGGAACAATGGAGAGCTGCGCGAGGCAGATAAGGAACAAGTGTTATATCATTAAATAGGAGATGGGACATTATACAGCGGAAAATGAGCTCCTAGGTAATACAATTGCTTGTTTCTGTGAGAGCAGCCGTCATATTGATATTAAATTTGGCTTTTGTGAAAGAGCAGACTTTTGTTTTTGGTTGGAACATAAACTCGGGATCCTTTGTTGTGTGAGCTTTGTGTTCCAGGTTCAGCATCAGCCAGACAGAATAATAATAACAGGGCAATTCTGTTCTTTGGCTTCTGAGTAAGGGAAACATGTAAAGTTCCTGGAGGTAAGCCAATGTCTATCCCACTGGCCTCCAGCTTCTTCTGCACTTGCATTTTGGTATGCTGCCTGCCTTCTCTGCTTCTACTCAGTCTCACCAATGGCATCTGCACTGGCACAACCACCCCTCCAACCAACCAACAACCATATTGGTCTCAATAAGCTTGTGATGTCCTCGATGGACTGGCACCAAAATATCTATGTAAGGCATCTCTCTGCCTTTCTTCTCTGTCCAAACTGGCCTCTGAGTTTCAGATAGAGAAATACAAGAGGTCTTCTGCACTCACCAAATATATATATACTGTATATTGCAAAAAAGACCAGCAACACCGGGATAGTTTTTGTGAAATTTTTTCAAAGATTATTCAAAAAATGCATGGACAGCCAACTTGACGTTTTGGTCCCCATTGGGACCTTTCTCAAGGCAACCATGCCTGCATCACAATCCAATCTATATACCCCCACACCTCCATCAATAGGAAATCACATCCTGGTGCTACAATATGTCAATCACAATAAATTAGAAAAAAGCAATCAATTAGAAAAATACAGTATTGTATTTACAAAAAATTGTATTGATGCTAGTGAGATCAAATTTTTGGAATTCGATGGTCGAAGTGGCCACAGAAATTTTTCGAAAATTCGAATATTTTCGAAAATTCAATTGAATTTCGAATCGTTCCCACAAATTTAGTATATTTGCCACCAACAATACATTTTCAGCCTTACAGAGCATTTGTTTTTAGATGGGGTCAGTGACCACCAAAGGGAAGCTGGAAATAGTCAGAAGAACAAAACAAATAATTAAAAAAGTACAAAAAATAAAAAATTATAGCTAACTGAAATGTTGTCTAGAATTAGCCATTCTATAACATACTAAAAGTTAACTTAAACGGTGACCCATTCCTTTTAAATTAGTCTTCCCAAACACAGAAATCCCCCTCAGCCTATATGAATAGTAACCAATCGGAAGCTTTCTGGTAGCCGCGTCCCTTTAAGAGGCCACTTACCGCCATATTTCACGTGTCTCGCTTCGAAACGCATCACGTTAAACTCTTCTGACATCTGTTAAACATTTTTTATTTTCTATAAAAGCAAATGAAAGGGATTTACTAATTCCGGCAGCGGCTTCATGAATATAGATCTGCCCAACAAGGAGAGACGTATTAAGTCTCAGAGGTTCTGAAACGCCAGATACTTTTTTCTGATCTCACTTAAAGTAATTTAATTCCTATTTGCATAATTTCAGATCTGTCAGCTTTTATAAATATTGACAGAGCATGTCGGAGAGTAAGTTGATGTGGACAACTATTAAACACGGCGGCCGTTCTTACAGTAAGTAGACGTTTTTTTATCAGCCCATTCCAACGCAGGCCGGATTATTTTTAATGCACTCGGTAAATGTGATTTTCTTTTTCCATTTTCCGGAGTTAATTTTATGTTACCTTAGTATTAAAGCTCAAAGAGTCTAATGAAGCAAAAGTAACTGATTTCTCATTCAGACAAGTTAACGCTGTCACTGGAATGGAATATTCATCCTCAAAATTGGGGAAAAAGAAATGGATCCATGGGCAGAATCTACTTGATGTCAGTGTTAAGGTGGCCATACACTATAAGATTCACTTGTTTGGCAAGGTCATCAAACAAGCGGATCTTAACCCAATTTGTTCACCAAAGGCAGGGCGATATGGGGTTAATCCGATCGTTGCGCAAAACGATCAGATTACAACGAAGGAAATGGGAGCTGACTGGACAAGGACCAAATCAACTAGCCAATGCAGTCCTCAATCACAAAGAAAATTTAAACCTGCCTGATTGATATCTTGGTCAGGTATTGTTCTGGGAGACCAACTGCAAAGCCCCAAAAAATTGGTCTAATATCGGCAGCTTTAATTTGCCCATGTATGGCCACCCTAAACGAGCAGATCGGAACCCAATGTGTCCATCTACCCAATATAACTGATCCCTAGGGCCAACTATCACATTCTATGGTGGGGCCAACAGAACCCCACTGATCAAAGGCAACATCAACATGCTGATGTTCTCATCATCAAACTGCATCTTTAAACCTGCCCAATATATATCTGCCCAAGTGTCACCCAGATATTGGTCAGACAGACCCATCAATGGGCTCTATAAAGAGGCCAACAGACTTGGTCAGAAGGTCTAGAAGGATGACCTTCTAGAAAAACTCAGGCACCAAGATGTTAGGGGTCATTTAAAACCATAGGCACATTGTGCAAAGTACAGACTTTAAGACAGAATGTCGTTTTTATCACCCATAATTATAACATAATCTCAGCCACATTAGTTGCAAGTTGCTTCCGTTGTGTGAAAACAGACTCAATAGTGTTTGCAGTTTATCACAAATCAGGTTCATGTTGCATTTAGTTGAGGGTTGTGTCACTTTCAGAGCACACAGTCAAAATGGCACCTATTGGCACAACCTGCTGTGGGTTCCCTGGTCCACCAGGTCCAGGGTGGTAATAGCTTCAAGTTTCTCCAACGTCCATTGGAGCAGTTGTGCACCATTCATCAGAAGAGGCAAGATGGAAGCACTGGCTTATGTGGAAGTGCAGGTGCAAGTTTGGATACAGGGGCGTTAATAAACCTCCATTATGTCCATTTAGTATTTAGTCACCCAAAGTGAAAATAAAGGGGCTCTTCAATACTCCAATACTGGTCAAATTGTCTCCCTTTTCTCACCTTGGTGTAAATGGCCTTGATTATGTTTTTGCTATTAGAGTGATTAATATAGGATCAAGCAACCTCAAGCAAAGCCTCATCCATATCTTTCACTTCTTTTACGTCTTTCTCCAGGGTTCTTGGGTGGGGACTTCATATTTTTTTCCCCATCTACTCTTTTGGAAAGGGAAAGTATAAGAAGCCATGCCTACCTCCTGCCTTGTAGGGTACTGGGAAGAACTGGAATATCAACCACAGATAGAAAACTAAATATGCACAAATGATATTATAGAGTTTATTTACCTAGATATAGTGTGCAAAGGTCATGTTAAAAGCATGGTACTTTGCATCTGTTTTTGGTCTTTGCATTCTACTTATGTTAGTAAATGAGCCTTTAACTCTGGATTTGTGACCTTTTTAGGGTTCTTTATTAATTTAGGGTTAAACATCAACAGCAAGGACCACAGAATTGACTCTACAAAGCTGCCATTAGAGTCTCAGTGGGGAGGCAGGCAGAGGGAGCCGCAGACTGAAGGAGAAGGCTTATAGACTTGCATAGAATGATCAGTCTATTAAATAAAGAAATTGGCATCTCTATAAACTTTCACCTTCTCCAACTTCTCACGAATAAAGAGCAAAGCCTAGCATCAAATGTCTGTAGAGCTCTGCTAAGTGTGAAAAATTGATTTCATTTCGTATCTGTCATTGCAAGCCCAGAAAACACTATAATAACTTGCAGCCAGTTGCTTTTCTCACAGAGGAATATATTTATTTTTCTTCTTACTGAAGCTGTGAGCCCAGATCAGGCACGAAGGAGAAAGAAGAGATGGACGGAACAAGAGATGAACAGGAGAAAGCTTGAAGGCTCCATTGGGTTGTGCATGGGATCTAGAACACCATGGAACCTTGATGGTTGAACCTTGTCTATGTTCTACATACATATATTGGGTCTATTAGCAAAGGACAAGCAACATGGAGTCAGCAGCTAGTATCTGGCAAGGAGAATCATGGGAAAGAAAAAATATAGGGTTCATTTGAAGGTGCAAAACATGGATGCTATCTGTCATGCCCTGTGCACTTTGCACCAGGACCTGCCTGAACCACAGTGACCTGCATTCATCCTGGAAACAGAGTTGGTTCATATTCATGTTGGGTGGGTAGGAGAAAGCATGGATCCCATTCCATATCTACAGCACTACAAAATAAGTGGGCACTATAGAAATACATGTTAATAATAATATCTGCCCCCTAAATTGCACGTTATCCAGACAAAGCCCTAGTGACCTTCTGTCCATTGGCACTGGACTCTGCACTTTGACTGGATTTCCAATACAACACGATAATTTTCGGCAAAAAAGTCAGACCACATATGTAACTGAAATACTATCAGAATCACTGTTTACATGTCCTACATGACGCTGTAAAATGTTATTGGTAAAATAATAAAAAACACATCGATAGAGAAAAAAAGTCTGACCAAATCCAAACTGATTTTCCCCCCTTTTTTAATAACATATTTTCCCAAAATTTCCTGTGCGGGGAAATACTCAAAGAAATCGTGAAAAAAGGGGTTTGTACAAATTTTTCAGATTTTTGCCCCGAAAACCTTCAGATTAATGCATGAAACCCAGCACAGATCAGGATATCTTTGGCACTTCTAAGTTTTTTCCACTATAATTTAGGATTTTTTAGTAAAAAAAAACTTGAGTTTTTGGCATTCTGACGTTACTAAATAACCCCCTAGGTGTAGAGTGCAACCAGACAGGAACATTAGGGAACTTTCAATTGTGCCCCTTATTGCTCTTCCACTTTTTTTTACACAGTTTAAATTTCCTAGAATTCTAGCACCCTTATGCTTCCAATCAAATCTGAGAAGTCATCCAGGGATGTATTTGTGGACATAATTATTTATTGATAAATGTGAACTGGGGACTGGGTGGGAGATTTTGATGGTTGTTTGAATCTCTCACCCAGCTCCCATTGTTGTCAGATAGCACCAGCACTAGCAGCGGGGATTAAATAAGTGATGTTTGAGTGGTTTGAGGGTGTGCAGGGGGGGTGTGAGTTGGTGGGGGTGTGCAAGCGGCCTAGGGGTGCATCAATTTTACATTTGGCCCTGGAGGAATCAACTTCCCATGGTGCACAAGTGGCACCCGATACATAGATTGGGCTCTGGATAAATAGTGATGACAGAATCTTCCCTGTTTTGCCAAAAAATTTGTGAACCTGCTGAAAAATTCACCAAGCGCATTACAGTCAATGGACATTTTTGTGAGGAACACTCACCTTGGGGGACTAGTGGGCCGGCGTAGAAGCATGCCATGCTACTCCCTATCCCCTTCTATGCTGGTTCCTTAGTGTGCGTTGCACGCATCTCATGTATTTATAGGCGCATTGGCACTGACGTAAAGACGTCAGCACGCAATGGCGTCAAATTCAAAACTATTTAAAGGGGACTTGGCGTCCTATTCATTGCCCTTTATAGGTTTATCTCCTGTGAGTTCCTGGGTGCTATCCTGTATTTTGCTTGTATCTGATTCCTGTTTTGATCCTTGCCTGATTGATTATTCTGACTTCTGTGTTCCGGACCCCTACCTGGTAAACCGACTATTCTGATATCCGTACTCCGACCTGTGCCTGTCTTGACCATTTTTGATTGATCCCCCGGCTTTGACCTCTGCCTGTTTGAGGCCGCTTGTATTCTGCCCACACCTACCTGGCCTGCTTTGACTACGTTTTCAGACTGCTCCTTGAACTGTGAACTTCTGCCCAAAAAGACTTTGCCTTACGTTCATGCCCCTTTGCTCGTCCAGAACCCTTAGCTTGGCTCCTCTCTTAATAAGACCTGGCGGCATCTGATTGGTCGAGGGCTCCTCCTGAGGTGAAAGGCTCCTGTTATAGACAAAAGCAAGAGCTGAGACTAGGGAGCCTAGCATTGGTTCTGGATTTTGGGTGCCGATCGTGACAGTTTTTTCTCACGCCAGATACAAAGTGAAGTGAATAGGCATTGTTTCTTGGTGAATTATTGTTTCTGAAAAATCTGCAGAAAAATGTGAACTTTTCTGCAGACTTTTGCATGGCACAAAACGAGGCAACACTCAAAAGGAGGACTAAGATATAGAGGTGCACCTTGTTTATGGCCAGTGCCCGGAAAACAGTTTTTAAAGGGCAAGGAAAGGCAAAGAAATAAAATCCCATTTTTACTTTCTTTAATGAAAAAGAAATCTATCTCCAATATACTTTCATAAAAAATGTGTAACGTTTTTATAAGAAACCTGACTGTATGCAGTGAAATTCTCCCTTCATTTAGTGCTGTGGATAGGAATTGTCAGACGGTCCCTAACTTCTGGCAGGGAAACAATCATACTTATGAACAGCAGGGGGAGCCCCCGCCTTACTTACCAGCCATGCAGAACTCAAGCATCTTTGTTTTTTGATCATTTCTGATGATCCCTAAGAAGCCCAGATCACACTGAGCATGTGCATGTAGTCTAGTCTTGCAAAGATTTATAACAAAGTTAAGTTCATGTTTATGTTTAGTATACAAAATACAGCATTTCTAGCCTTATTCTATTTTACACTTTCCTTGTCCTTTAAGATCAGCTCCTCAGCAATACAGTTGGCAACTGTGTTTTTTAAACAACCACTGGCTCCCACATTATTGAGAACATTAAACATGTGGGTGAGAATGATTGTGGGGAAACCTTTACTCCAACACTACAGACAGGTCCCCCTTATAACAGGTTCAGCTGGCAGTAACAACATCATCTCACTGCACTCATGGGAATAACTGACAGTTGTGTTTAAATGGTGATTTGCAGGTCACATGATACTGTAGTCAGATTTTCTAAATCAGAATCCCATTTCATTTCTCTAAATTCCCTCACAAATAACAGCAAAACAATTGAATAGCTGATGATTTATTTGCAAATTCTGAGGGAGTGTGCCTATCAGTAATAAGCATCCGGTGGCTTAAGTAGACAGCCCAAAAAAACAAAATGCGCAGACAATTCTGTGGGGGGGGGGGGTTTAATAATTAATAGATTCATGCAAAACAGATTGTTTCTTGTCACTTGTTTAAGTCTGTCAGCTTGTCTCTTCTCTAATAAACCAGTTTAATAGTTGCTCTATCTCCCATTTCCTGCCTCACTAAACTGGGCTTAAAAATAGAAATAAATGTATATATATGTGCGTATAACAATGAACTAACGACATGAATAAATTATAGAAATGAAGAATTCTGATAACAGAAATTGCAAACGAAGACTTCTCTAGATAGTAACATAGTAACAAGCTAAGTTAGGTTGTAAAAAGACACACGTCCATCAAGTTCAACTGTAAGTCTTCACCAGCCGCGAATTCGCGGCGAATAAATTCGCGAAACGCCAGCGATAATTTGCCTGCCGAAAAAATTGCTGGCGTCAAAAAATAATCAAGTTGCACACTGAAAATGACGTGATGCGCATTGAAAACAATGCGACGCATCGCGATTGACTCGATGTGCATCAAAACGTGCCGCGTCTTTTTTCGGGAATTTTTGGCCAAATTGCGAATTTCGCTGGAAATTCGCGAATTCTCGCCGAAGCCGATAGATTCACCCATCACTAGTAAGTCTATATATATCCTGCCTAACTGCTAGTTGATCCATAGGAAGGCGAAAAACTCTTATGAACCCTGTCCAATTTGCATCATAGGGGGAAAATATTCTTTCCTGACAAATTCACTAATAGGTTGGCGTCGATAGGGACATCCCTAATTCACCTACAGGTGTAGAGGACAATTTGCTAATGAGGTTTTGTGTCTTCTCCCCAGGTAAATTTTCACTCAGGAGAACAATCGTTGCTCTGTAAATTCACCAAAGTACAAATTTTCCATTACGTTACCCCTCTGCCCAGAGGTTCCATCGTCAAGCTGTACCTGGGGAACTGATAAGTGACATCATGTCCTGAATGACGGAAAATTCATAAAAAATACAAAGCCATGGCAAGTGGTGTTATATATATAAGTTTAACCATTTGAGGGGCATGCCACATTTGTTGGCTCATGTCTAGGACACGAGAGGATCTTTTTTGTCTTAATAATTAGTGGGCACTTCAAGCATTTGCACCAAAATCTCTAAGAAAGACCTCCATATGACATATATGTACCTAACCTATTCAAAATAACTTAAGTGTAAGAGTAGTAACGAAGTTTCGCTAGGCAGAAACGCTGACGAATAAACGCTAGCGAAACAACACAAGCATTCGGCTGCCAAGATGCAACTTCTAATTTTGTGGAATTAGCATATTAGCCAGTCTTTCCTCATAGCTAAGATTTAGTTGCCCTTCCCTGTACCCTCTCTAATTCAAAAATGACCTATTTGAGTGAGTGAGGACGCTCCCCTTGCACAGGGTCGGTAATACTTGTAGTGAAAAACACCGTATCTATTGAAGTTTGAAATCAGTTTTTTATTGAGCCCATAAATATCCGTAAAAAGGGGATATTTATGGTCTCAATAAAACACAGATTTCAAACTTCAATAGATATGGTGTGCGGCTGGATTTTTCACTACTTCATTAAAGGAATTGTTCAGTATAAAAGTAAAAACTGGAAAAAACAGATAGGCTGTGCAAAATAAAACATGTTTTCAATATAGTTAGCTAGGCAAAAATGTAATGTATAAAGGCTGGAGTGACTGTAAGTCTAACCTAGCTTTTCAGCTCTCTTTTGTTTACACTGACTGGTTACCCTGGTTACCAGGCAGTCACCAATCAATGACTTGAGGGAGGGCCACATGGGACATAACTGTTGCTTCTGAATCTGAGCTGAATGCTGAGGATCAATTACAAACTCACTGAACAGTTATGTCCCATGTGGCCCCCCCTCAAGTCGCTGACTTACTCAGATTTAGAGAGCTGAAAAGCAGGATGTTGTGTTGTATTATGTTATGTTAGACATCAACTCACTCCAGCTTTTATATATTACATTTTTGGCTAACTAACTATATTAGAAACATTTTTTATTTTGCACAGCCTATCTATTTACCCGGTTTTTATTTTTACCCTGAACTGTTCCTTTAAGCCCAACAGACTTTAGTTTAGAAAACAGTCATTTGTGGGGCACGGTGTCAAACACTTTGGCAAAATCCAAATAGATCCCATCTACTGCCCCCCATTGTCCAGCATCATAAAAAGCAAACACATTTGTCTGACATGACCTAGTCTTCATAAAGCCATGCGCATTG
This sequence comes from Xenopus borealis, assembly GCA_024363595.1. Lineage (NCBI taxonomy): Eukaryota > Metazoa > Chordata > Amphibia > Anura > Pipidae > Xenopus > Xenopus borealis. The sequence goes on from CM044441.1 coordinate 155,818,582, forward strand.
TTGCTCAAAATGTCATTCACTAGACCAAAATTTTAATGTGATCCCTTAACAAGCCTTAAAATAAGTTGCTCACCGCAGATGTCAAACTTACTGGCCTATAATAGCCAGCCTGAGATCGTAATCCCTTTTCAAATATTGGAATGACATCAGCTTTTCTCCAATCCATATCAGATGAAAGGGAATCTTAGAAAATCAGAAATAGGGGCCGGTCTAAAACTGAACTAAGCTCTCTTAGTAAACCTTTATAAACCATCTCCTGAGTCAGCCACTGACTAGATTGAGCTGAGCCTCAGCCAACAGTGCAGCTATGAAGTGAGCCTGGGAACTCAGACTCCTCTATTGTATACACTGAGGAAAAGAACTGATCTATAACATTTGCATTTTCTATATCTGTTACAACCATACTGGTACCCTTATTTAAAGGAGCAGCACTCTCAACCTGCATCTTTTTACTATTAATATACTTAAAAAACTTTTTGGGATTATTCTTAGCCTCTTTGCTATGCGCTTTTGATTTAAACTCTTTGCCTTTCATATTTAAAAACATTTAGGGGATTTATCAAAGGTTAAATGTTAGAGTTTTTTATATCTCAAATGAACTCACATCTTATTTAAGAAAAAACTAAATTATACTTGTATAACCCAAAAACTCAAATCGATAAAATTATTTGAATTTTTGGGCAAAACCCTCTAAAAAAACTCGAACATCACAATGGCTTTTAACATCTTCCAATGGTTCAAGGGACCTCTGCCATTGACTCCTACATGACCTTGACAAGTTTTAGATGGTGTATTTTCAGATTCCAGCTATATCCAGGGTCCCAGGTCTGGGTGGTGGGGCCCTATAAGGTTTTTCCTATTGTCCCACCAGCCCAGTCCCAACTACTGTTCTACGGCAATTAACGCAAGCCAGTGTGGGATCCCTGGAGCTGCGCCCATAGGTGGTGGTAACTTCAGGCTTCTCCTGCATCAATAAGAGCAACTGGGCAAAACTTGGAACATGAGGCAGGAGGAACCAAAATTTGTAGAGTAGCATGTTTAAATCAAGTACCTTTAAAGGATTTTTTCAGCCACCAACTTCTAATGACCACCAAGTATAGTGGTGATTTATCAAGTAAAGTCCCAGTGTATAATAAATAATTGCTCCCTAAGAGTTTGTGTTCTACTTGATATTGCTGATATTGCTGTGATACCCCCTGTTCCACTCATACCCAGCCAGAGGGCATTTGGGGAACACCTGTATTATTAGTGTATAGTGTTACAAACCATGGTGACCAGTTTTTCTGGTCTCCTTTGTCAATGGCTTCAAATCAAACAAACTCCATCTGAATTGGGGGTATGATATCTTCTCATAGACTGTGACCCCTGTCTTGTTGGATCAATTGGGTCCAACTGCTCTGCACAATAATGGATCCCTTTTCAGAAGAACATAGAAAATTCAGTACTTTAGGAATGGATCTTCTATCAGTACATCCACTTATTTCCTCCCCTGTCGATCCAGCAGCTTATTCCCCAATTGTTTCCCAGTACCTGCACTTAATATTATTTTGTTTCCTTTTTTCTCTGTTTCTATGAGTTTTTCTAAAGATCAATCCCAGCCGTAGGTCACAGGCAGCTATTTCATGCTTTTAATCAATGATAAAGATATTGGCTGGTGCCTGCCAGTAACATTGAGCTTTATTTGGCTGCTCGCAGGGTTTATATTCTCAGTAGAAATTCAGCCTGAGCTGAAGACTCTTTTACATTGATTAGAAACCCTGATTCATGTGTTTTAGAGGGTCTGAAACTGCAGCCATTTACAAGTACAGGTATGGGACCTTTTATCCAGAATGCTCAGGACCTGAGGTTTTCCAGATAACAGATCTTTTCATAATTTGGATCTTCATAGCTTAAATCCACTGAAAAATTATATAAACATTAAAAACCCAATAGGCTGGTGTTGCTTCCAAAAAGGATTAATTATATCTTAGTTGGGATAAAGTACAAGTTGCTCCCATTCCTAGACAAATATAAATACTATCCAGAAGCTTGTGTACTCACACCCATACATGCCTCTGATGATTTACATGTTAACTGTTACCTGGTTGCTAGGGTCCCACATACCAGTGATTGCTAAGCAAAGACAATCAAGCAGGGCATGTACATACCAGGGCAGTGTCTTTTATCTGATCTCTCCATCCATCCCCTATCCCTTAGCACCAACACCCCTCTAATTGATTCGAAGTGAAAATTCTAATCAAATTCGAATTAAAAAAATTTGAATTTCGAAATTAATTTTGGGCTTATTCTACGAACAAATAGCCCAAAATTTGATTTGAATTCTTCAAATTCGAAAATTCGAATTTGATTTTCAAAGTACTGGCCCTTAAAGAAAAAATTCAATCTACAAATTGAACCTACCGAATTGCTATAGAATCCTGTCGGAAGCTCCCATAGGATTCTTATCAGTTTTTTTTGATCGAAGAAAAAAAATTAGATTCAATGCTTAAAATCTTTATCGATCAAACAAATTTTTTATATTCGATTGTTCGATATATTGAATTGCGTTGAAACACCTCGAATTCAAAAGGGGTTTTAACTCGACCAAAATTCGAGGGTCGAATTCGAGGGTTTTTTTACCCTCGAAATTCGACCCTTGATAAATCTGTCCCTAAGGGAACAGACACAAGTATTTACTTAAAGGAAAACTATACCCCTCAAACAATTGAGGTCTCTATAAAAATAAACCATTTTCTTAATATACTTTTTTGTAGTATGCGATCAGATTCTTTAATATGCAACTTAATTTGGTATAAACCATCTGCTGCTCAATTATTCATTTTGGGGTATTTTTAGTGTCCCTTTAATAACTTAACACAACCAAAATGTACAGAATATGTGAAACCTTTGTATTATTAAACCACTCAAAAACCCTTTGCAGTTGTACTTGATGGTCTCAATACGGCACAACCCTGCTAATCAGATTCTCTCCCAAACTTGTCATAGAAACCTCCTTGGGGGCTATACACACCTCAGTTTAAACCCCTCTAATGCGGACCCCTCCTAATTCTCACATACCCACCTTTCAGGCTCCTACTGGCTAAATCATAAGGAGATGCCCGCCAAAACCAGCACTGCACCAAAATTAGCACCCATATCTTTTTCTTAAGATTCTACCACCTTGGTGCTGCACTTTGTCCTCAAAGCCCCAAATTCCACCCTTTAACCCAGCAGTTTGCAGACATTCTTCATTCAAGTTCCCATTGGAAGATTAACTTTTGTTCAAAGCTCCCCTTGGCTTTTTACAAGGTAAAAGATTAGGGATGCACCGAATCCATTATTTAGGATTCAGCCAAACCCCCGAATCCTTCCCGAAAGATTCGGCTGGATACCGAACTGAATCCAAATCCTAATTTGCATATGCAAATTAGGGGTGGGAAGGGGAAAACATTTTTTACTTCCTTCAATTCATGTGTGCTTCTAGAGTCGGCAAAATAGGCTCTCTGCAGCCCCAGGTGCACGCCGAACCCTCTGCCAGGGCAACTTGACACAGTATCGAAAAGACAGCAGCACTCCTGAATTTTGAAAAAAATTATTTTTACTTCCAAGTGTTACAAGGCAACGTTTCGGACCCTTCTGACCCTTTACTTCCTTGTTTTCAACTAGCAGTTAGGCAGTTAAAAAAAAAAAGGTTGAACTTGATGGACGTGAGTCTTTTTTCAGCCTAACTTACTATGTTACTATGTTACACCCTGCCTTTTGTATTTTTGTCTGTGGTTTTACCTTCCAAGGAGCCCTTGATTCCAGAACATAGAGACATAGGTCCAAAATCCCACGCACACATGATGGGGAATCAGGTAAGTAAATGGCCGCTGCTCAAGTCACAGGTGCTACAGACAAACAGTATTTTATGTTTCACTGTGTCCAGAGGGACACTTTACTGGTTACACCGTGAGACAAGAATAGAATTCTGAAGCCCCAGGAAACTTTATGTATATTCCTATTTCTGGAAGGTATATTTCAATAAACTATACTGGCCAAATGCAATGAAAATATACTAAAACTGCATTTCGTCAGTTAAATTTTATCATGTTAGAGGATGTCCTAGTCTCATAGTTTCTGAATTTTTTTTGCCTGTTCAAGCACTTTGCAGAGACTATACAATGATTTACTGCTGTCACCACCCCTGATGAACTTGCACTTTGCCTTTTAGGGAAAAAAAGAAATCTCGAGACTAAAAATAAACATGATAGCGTTTTTGCAAATTTTCAAGATTCATCCCATCGTAATGACCAGTCATCTACAACCTGTTGAGACTCCATAGAAATTAATGAGAAGTGTAATTTATACATTCAACTAAAATCAAGTATTCTTTTATTTGTGATCACATTTTTTCCTGGGTCAAGTTTTTTTTTTTTCATATACAGCAAAACTCAGTTTACCCGCTAGAGATTGTTCAGGAATTTAAAAATCACAACAAAATGAGATTGCAAGAAAAGTTGTGATGAAGTGATTTTTTTTTTTTAATAGCCCCTGATGGGATTTGGAAGTCCGCAACGACATACAAAAACATTTAAAGGTCTCTTTTTGACCTGCTAAAGGCAGTTCTGGTTTTCCGTATGAAAATGCACCAGGAATGAACACGTAAGTAAACAAACAGCTCATTTCTCTGTTTATACCCCTCTGACCCGAATCTCTCTGGTTTCCCAGTAATTTAATCCTAATGAAATGACTGCTCACGTCCCAGAAAACAGAGGCAAAATAAAGGTTAATTTATTTCTCTCAAGGAGAAACGTTGCTTATGTGAGAATATTAATGTGTTCTGTATTAGTATGAAAATGGGAAAACGGAATTGGACGTGGGATGAAGCTGCAAATAGAATTCAGAATGAACCATTTTTATTATATCCACTACCTGTGGCCGATACTCTGTAAGGAAACAATCCCACTTAATAGGATTTATTCACATTAATTCCTTATTAATTAGTTGACCAAATACACAAACATATATATAAAGAAAATCAAATGAAACAATTGTTTTTTTAATAGGTTTATATCTTACAGTAATAGTATATACAAATGAGCATTGCCATGGTAACACACCATTACTTCTAGAGCCGACAGAGCAGTGTGTCGTTTAACAAATTAGAATAAGATAATTCCCATTGGGTGAGAAAATAGAGGCTTCCAGAGGTGGAAGCCATCAGAGTAATGTTGTGGGTAGGGAGAGTGGAAGGAAGAGCTCAACCCAAACCCACCCATGACCTGGTAATCTTTTGCAGAAGTCAGTCCAAACCCACTCAACATTCTGCTCCCAATGGTCTCAGCCCAGACCGCACATCACTCATGTATGACCTACTTAATATTGGGTCTAGTTGCTCCCACCTTTAGCCTAAAATTTCACTTTGCTACTGTTGACATTGAATTTAATCAATCGGAATGACTATGATTTGTAATAGAAGCCTATGGGAGCCCACCCATAAGCTTCTGAGGATAAGCCCCGATCGAATAGGATTCGTACGATCGAAGTCTTCCCCACACACTCCCGAGTCTCTCCTGTGCTCCTTCACCCCTGTTACTGATGAGGAAG
>CM044441.1:155894817-155906379 GCA_024363595.1 Xenopus borealis
ACAGTGCTTGTTTCTCAGCTCAACTTCCCCTGGGAATATAAATCTCCTAGTGCCAGATGCACATACATACATCTCTCTTTTGAGCAAATCCACAGCTTATGTACAGAGATTTATCTGAAATTAATCTTACACAGCTTTTCTCTATTTTTTATAAACCACTTGAGTTAACTGTCAGGAACTGCAGAAAGAGAGAGAGATGTACTGAGTCTGTACCGTATGTAGGAAGCACTTGAGTAACTAAACAGTTACTTTCATTGTTAAAGGGACACTCTCACAAATAAGAGTTTACAATCTGAAGAAGTTCTAATCCCTTTTGTTATAATGAATATAAGGTTGGGGTTTCTCCTGAATTTTACATCTCCTACATCAGTAATGTAAACTTCTGGCATATAGTGTTAAACTACCAATATCAAGAAAAGGAAAAGCTAACACTACGTCAATTACAAAAGTGCTCAGAGGAAGTTATTTGGGTGTGAATAGTTCCCACAGGGCAGGGGATCATGAAGATGCATTACATGGATTCTGTTTTTATATAAATTCTATAACACATTTTCACTTGATCCTTTTCTGTTATACAGGAGTTGTTATACTTGGATTATCAAGTGTTTATAGGGGTGGTTCACCTTAGTTAACTTATAATATGGCTAATTCCAAGCAACTTTTCAATTGCCCTTCATTTTTTCTTTTTTATAGTTTTTGAATTATTTCCCTTATTCTTCTGACTCTTTCCAGCTTTCTAATTGAGCTCACTGACCCCCATCTAAAAAACAAATTCTCTTTAAGGTTACAAATGTATTGTTATCCAGGTCCTTTCCTATTTCCAGTCTCTTATTCAAATGGTGCATGGCTGCTAGGGGAATTTGTGCCCTAGCAACTAGATTTATGAAATTAAATGACTGGAGAGCTGCTGAATAAAAAGCTAAATAACTCAAAGACCACAAATAATAACAAATTATATCTCAGAATATCAATCTCTACGTCATACTAAAAGTTACTTTAAAAGTCAATAACCCCTTTAAATTAACTCTTCCTCTACTATGAAGAATGCCAGTGTGCCCCCCACCCCACAGACTCTTTAATGTGATTTTTTGGACATCCTACAATTACTTCTCCATTCCATTTCTCTCACTATTGTATTATGTCAAATGGCAGAAACGGGTATGTATCAGAACTTGAGGCAATGAAACGCTCACAGTGTTTTCAAGTGATAATTGTCTCTTTGTTCCGTGAGGAATCATTATTGTTTGTAGAATTCAGAATGGCCAAAAGCATGTGGAAAACTCCCTGCCCAACATCTCATTCCCAAACCAGTGGGATTAAGCTGACCTTCCTTTTGCTACTACCACAGCCCTTACTTTTCTAGGAAGGTTCCCGCCATTGTTGCTGGGAGTTACTTCCATTCAGCCACAAGAGCATGAGCACTGATGTTGGTGATAGGTCTCACAACCAGGGTTCCAATTCATCACACAGGGGTTCAGTTGGGTTGCCCTTCCCTTTGCTTCTATAGCAGCCCCTATTCTTCTGGGAATGTTTCCATTAGATGTTGGACCATTGTTTCTGGAAGTTGCTTCCATTCAGCCACAAGAGTATTTGTGAGGTTGGGCGCTGATGTTGGGGATCAGGCTCATAGTCAGGGTTCCAGTTCATGCTACAGACTTTAAGTTGGGTTGAGTTTTGGTGATATTAGGTTCCTCCCATCTTAACAAAACCATTTTGAACCTGTCTTTGCCCATTATTGTGGTGGAACAGGAAAGTGCCACTAGATGTTGCTTCCATTCAGCCACAAAAGCATTAGTGAGGTTGGGTACTGATGTTGGGGATCCCTCTCACAATCAGGGTTCCAATTCATCCCACAGGAGTTCAGTTGGGCTCCCTCCCTTTGCTGCTACAACAGATCCTACTCTTGTGGGAAGGTTCCACTAGATGTTGCTTCCATTCAGCCACAAAAGCATTAGTGAGGTTGGGTACTGATGTTGGGGATCACTCTCTCAATCAGGGTTCCAATTCATCCCACAGGAGTTCAGTTGGGCTCCCTCCCTTTGCTGTTACAACAGATCCTACTCTTGTGGGAAGGTTCCACTAGATGTTGCTTCCATTCAGCCACAAGAGCATTAGTGAGGTTGGGTACTGATGTTGGTGAAAAGTCTCACAATCAGGGTTGCAATTCATCATAAAGGGGTTCAGTTGGGTTGCCCTTCTCTTTGCTGTTATAACTGCCCCTATTCTACTGGGAATGTTTCCATTAGATGTTGGACCATTGTTGCTGGGAGTTGCTTCCATTCAGCCACAAGAACATTAATGAGGTTGGGCACTGATGTTGGGGATCAGGCTCACAGTTAGAGTTCCAGTTCATGCTACAGACTTTAAGTTGGGTTGAGTTTTGGTGAAATTAGGTTCCTCCCATCTTAACAAAACCATTTTGAACCTGTCTTTGCCCATTATTGTGGTGGAACAGGAAAGTGCCTTCCGCAAACTCTTCTACAAAGTAGGAAGCGCAGAATTGCCAGGAACTAGAAGCCCAAGTTATATGATTATTCACCTTTATTGTCAGCTTTATGGATTGAAACAAGTAGGGTTCTCATGGCATCCACCAGTGTCCACCTAGTCTTCAGATGGTGAATTGGGTCATCAATCCAGATGGCAATGACCCTTTCACCAATCACATGGTGATGTTTGCCCTTGGAAAATCCAAGCTCCCAGTGATCAGTTCTCACATTGATGACTTCCAGAGACAATTTAGAACATGGCAGTTAGTATTACAGTGGACCACATGTGTTTTGAGATGGGTGTCATAATAATCATGGATTCATGGACACATTTTCATTTGGAAACTTTTATCCACATGGTGTACAATGTAACTTTGACTCTTGCCTCTCTTATATCCAGATATTCAAAATGAACACAACCAAACAAATATTTCATAAATATCTGTTCTATATAGAATACAATTACTTTCCATTTCTATAAAAGCTTTAGACTTTATTTTTACATTATGAAAATCCAAGTTCTGCCAGCACTGATCCCCTTCAACTTCAGCATATTTCCTACCTGCGGTTGTTACAAAGGAACCCCTGGGGTTCTCTGATCTAGGACATAAAAAGAGATGAAGAATTTGCAAAAATGATGTTTTCTTTGTAGATTTTAGGAGTATTTAATGTTTAAAGGGAAATAGAAAAAAAGACTGAGCAGTTTGATGGTTTATTCCTATGAATAAAATGATGCACAACCTGCATGACATATAGATTTGTCTGTTAGTGTCTATGTGTTCACCAATAGGTTTTGTACAGATATTTGTTTATGGTCCAAACAGATAAAACTGCCAAAAGACTGATTTTCTAGACAATTTGCTTTTATGTCAAAATAGCCCCTTTGTTATGTTCTGTAAAGTACACATTTTTGCTGTTCTTTAAATGTTAATCTTTCATTTTTAAAAGGAGGTGAAGCTCATGTCACTTTGTATGAAGTTTATTTCTATTTTATTTTTATTTGTATTTTCCTGCCATGCCTCTTTCAACAAAGCTCTGTAATTCACATACTGCCATGGAGAGTCACCTGGTATTGGTGTGTTGCTCATGGGTAAACTCAACCCTTTCTACTTTTACCTGATTATGAACTGACCAGTTAACTATCAGGTTTGCAGTTGGCATTGTATCATACTAATGAAAGTATTAAGCGGTATATTTATAATTAACTCTATTTTGCTTTTTGTCCCCCAGAATGCTGTGATGGTTTTATGGCACATATTGCAATATCTGTCTTGCCTAAGCTGCCATTGTCTCCTAGGCTGCCTGGCCACAAGCTTTCTTATTACCTCCCATATTATTTTAGTTGTACTATAACCCTCAGATGCTATTCCCAAGTTCTCCCAGATATTTCCTCTCCCTAGATGGGTGCTATTACCAGGTCTTGGCGTCACTAGACTCCATTCCATGAAAGAAGATGGACAGTTTTGGAGAGTTTGAGCCAGAAGGCTTCAGGAAAGAAGAAGCACCCTAAGATAGAAAAGCACCTTGCCTGAAACTGGTGAGAACGGACCCTGGTAATGAGGACTAGATGGTGAGAGGCTAGCATCTATCATAGTTCAGAATACAGGAGTATGAGATTAGGGTAGCCATAAGAGCAGGAGAGCCAGGTTAGGAAAACAGAGAAATCAACATTGACCAGTTGTACCTCAATTTCAGAGCTTCAAAATGTGTGGGTGAGACTCACGGGGGTAAGCATTTAGATAGGGATATGTAAAAACCCAGGGTAGTCTCTTTCAGTGATGGGAGGTTGGGGGGACAGGATTGAAATTGAGTATCTCCAGAAAAAAACCAACAGCTTGGTTTAATAACCGCAGGAGATCATCCATTGAGTAGACATCTTTGTTGCTACTCATTACACTGGATATGGTAATATTATCTAACCATAAACACTACTATTTATTGTATATCTTTCTAAACTGCCATTGTCTCCTTGGCTGGCTGTTTGCAAGCTCCCTTATCGTCTCCCATAGACTTCTAAGTGTGTTATACCCCTCAGGTGGTGTTCCCAAGTATTCCCAGGTATTCCCTTTGCCTAGTCTATGCATTGGCAGGAATACCAGGTCTAGGTCACTGTCATGGTCGGCACCCTAAACCAGAACAGATGCCAAGTTCCCTGGTCTCGGCTCGGCTTCACCAGTAGTGTGACCGCCTTTGGCTTCGGGAGGAGCCCTCAGCTACTCAGATGCCACCTGGACTTAACGAGAGGAACAAGGCAAGCAAAGGGGCATGACTGTTGTTAAAGTCAGTTAGGCCGAAGATCACGGTACAATATGATTAGGCAAGTTCGTAGTCAAGCAAGCTGGGTCAAGGCAGGCAGATATCAAGGATCGTCAGACAGGCAAGGGTCAAACCGGGTAATCAATCAGAAGGATGAGTCAGAATCAGAGTCGAAGTACAAGCTGAGATCAGGTTACAGATATCAGAATAGTCAGGAACAGGCCAGGTCAAACACAGGAATAACACTTAGCAGGATACAAGGAACAAACGCACAAAGGCTCAGGAAAGCACCAGGAATGAAATCCTATCACGGGCCATGAAAAGTAAAAAATGTCCCTTTGAAAACCCTTTAAATTTCGCGCCATTGCGCGCTGGCGTGCATGCGCCTATAAACTGCGGGAGCGCGGCGCGCACTAAGAAGCCGGCATAGAGGGAAGTGGACGGTGCGGCGGGCGTCCCCGCCGTACCGGTAAGGGGCTTTTTATTACAGTCTCTTTGAACTCCACTCCATGGAGGAAGAAGGAAGGTATTGGGGAACTTAAGACAGAAGACCTCAGAAAAGAAGAAGCACACTGAGATGCAAGAGCACTTCATCTGAATCTGCTAAGAAGATACCCTGGGAATGAGGACTAGATAGTAAGAGGCTAGCCAATATCATAAAGCAGAATATAGAGGTGTGAGATAGGCCTAGGGAAGCTAAAGGAGCAGAAGAGACAATTTAGGTCAACAGAGACATCAGCCTTGAACAACTGTATCTCAATTGCAGCTTGCCAAAATGTGTGGGTGTGACTTACAGGGAATTCCTGTGACATTATTGAGCAATTAGACAGGGATATGTAAAAACCTGTGGGAATCCCTTTGGTTGTAGGAAAAGGATCCCTTTCCCTGAAGAAACACGGGGGATTGACAGCTCTGGGTCTCCAGGAGATCACCCATTGATTGGTCATCTGTACTACTACTCAATACACCGGTTATGGGAACATAAATAGTGATGGCAAATTTATTCGACAGCGGCGAATTCGCGAGAAATTCCCGTGATTCGCGAAACGCCTCGCGAAAATTCAGCTTTAAAAACGAGTTGCGCGTAGTTTTTGATGCGACGCGACGAAAAAGATGCAACGCGACGAAAATGATGCAATGCGCGTCAAAAACGTGCCGTGAATCGTTTGGCAAATTTTTTCGCCAATTTGCGAATTTCATTGGAAATTCGCGAAATTTTCGGCGAAGCAAAACTGGGTAGATTCGCCCATCACTAAACATAAACACTACATGTTTATGTATATATTTCCTAGGGCAACTTCTGTATGTATCAATCTCCACCCTATGGCCAATATATTCCCCTCTGGAACAAACATTGGTTGATTTATCTAATAATGTACTGAGAATATTTAGATTTTATTTATGAATTACTGCTACACGCAAGACATTTTTTAAATATATATATATAAAAAATACAAATAATTGCATGCTTCTTGTTCTTCTTCTCAGAGTTCAATTTCAGCAGAAAATGCCCCAAGTGGAAATAGTGAATAAAATAAGCCGCACGAGAGAATTAATTATCCAGACGCATTCTCAGACTAAAGATAGAAAGCTGCCTTTCTCTGCAATGATTCTTCCCCAGTAGCTCATGGCATCACATTCCGTAACTTTTATGCAAGCTAATAAAATGTTAGCAGTAATTCTCGTATTCCTTGCGAGGTCCCTACAGGCCTGTCCTCGGAGTCACCTTTAAAAGAAATGACGGTTCCTTTCATTCATCCTAGGAGGCGTATAAAAGGAGATAGTTTGGATGCTTTGTGAATTGTTTGTTTACTTTCTGATTCAGGTCACTTTGAACTTCCAGGAGGATAATCCTGGTGTAAATAAAGCTGGGACTGCAGCAATTTTTACTGCCTAGGGTTGGGGTGGTTACATTGTGCAGAATCATCCTACCTGGTGTAGCTTGTGGAGAAGACAACACCATTGATGACATAAGTGGAAGTCTCAGAACTGTCCTAACATTCTAGTGCAGCCAAACACTTCTCTGAGTAATGTCCCCACTGACCACAGACGCCCTGTAAATAAAAGGTCAACTCACCAAATGATAGGCAGTCTGCTCAGTTTAACCACTCAAGTGGTGGGTTTAAGTCAGTAGATGTCCCTTAGGCCAACGATCAGATCAGGCAAAGCTGTTGCACCCAGTTGAGCTCCTAAGACAATGGGTCTTTCTGCCCTTTTCTATCTCAAACATACTAAATCATATAAGGCTAGTTGTCTACCAGCTAGCTGGCAGATAGGTGGCTATTGTCAACACCTGTCTCAACATTTACACTAACCAGCATTGGGAAAAACCTTAGGGCTTATTTATGAAGTGTAGCTCTGGTTGCATAAAGATGGACACAGCTGTTGCATGATGTGGAGCCATTCCTTAATGGTACATCCATTTAAGCCACTCCTTACAATTCTACCGTTGTGCTCAATGCAATGGCATCAGTCCTGCCTCCTGTTGCAAATTGTCAGCAAGTCTGAGAAGCTTCTGATGCTACCACCATCTTACATACAACATGCTCTTAAAGAATTGGAAGAGGATGTAATTTTGGTACCCTCATACAGTAAATATGGCAGCCTATGTCCATTGGTATCAATACAAATGTACAGAGAAGGAATGTTCTGGGCACACAATAAGATATACCTGCATATGGTACTCTCTAAGGGAAAAAGATGACAGCCTCTGTCCATTGGTATAAATACAAACATACAGAGAAGAAACATTCTGGGCACACAATATGCTATGCCTTCATACTGTTTTCTCTATGGGAAACAAGATGGCAGAATCTGTCCATTGGCTTCAATACAAATGTACAGAGAAGGAATGTTCTGGGCACAAAATACTTATTTTTTCATTTTGTTTTCAATCAGAACCATAAAGGCACCCTCCTTTAATGACAGAATTATATAGGTCAATTCAATGTCACGGTACAACTAATGATTTGGGGACAGACCGGCAATTGCTTTTTTATCGTGCGGCTCTGGGTTGGGATTGAATTAGAATGTATCCCTCTGTCCAGTGAATAACAAATAAAGCCATTAGGAAGATATAGATACCCAGTCCCCACACTTGGAGAGAAATTAGGCTGTCATCACAGAGAAAATAGTTTTTCTATACATCCTTCTGATTTACCGCAGTCTCGTGGCACTGAAGAGAAGAAAACCAAGGTGATTATTACCTGCCAAACATACCAATTACTGGAAAATATATCATGAGGCGCGATGACGAGAATGGGAATTCTGTGAACTGTTTTTTTTGTAGATAATGTGTCAGTGTTGTCTGTGCACTGTACAGTGTAAATAAATGGAAATATATCATTACCAACCTTTGTTTAGAAAGAAACACTCAGGAAAAGTGCAAATCATGTTTATATTTAATTACACAAGGGATTGATAAATAGTAGGCAGGACCCTACTACCCATTTTTATTAAAAATAAAAATAACTCCTTCAGCTAAATAGGATATGAGGCCAATGGCAGAAGAGTCACGAGAGGTCCAGGTGCACCAGACTTTCTGGTCGGAGAAATCCTTAGGAGAAGCACAATTGATGGGGATTTTCAAGGAATTGACAAAGGTCATATTTATTTGTCATTCGTTGATTGCTTGAGTACCCATCTTTATTCTGAAAGTTGCAATGCCCCTAGGAGGAGCTGCATCTAGTCTTGGAAAACTGCAGGACATGACACACATCTTGAATTATGTAGTTTGATCCTTCAAGGAAAAGTCTATGTGAAGTAAGAAAGTTTCAATAGGAGAGAAGCTAGAATGTATTGAGGTCCACAAGTAAAGAGGCAAGCTTGGACTTGGTTAGAAAGAGAAGCCTGGATTAGCTGAGCTGAATGAAAGAAAGGGCTACTTTGGAGCAGGTTAAGGAGCCTTGAAAAAGTGAGGCCATTGAGAAAAGGCTACACTAGGGGAAGTGAGCAACAAGTTAGAATGTCCAGCCTTGGATAAGTGAGCTATATGGGAGAAAAGGGTTTCTAGCAGTAAAGGCTTTTCTAGGGTGCAAATGGATCATGGGAAAAGGAAATATTTAGGGGTAAACATGGAGAAGAAAGAAGAGACTAATGTGGGATGGGTGAGACCCAGAGGAGAAGTAACTTTAGGCTGCTTAAGTCCAATGAAAGAAGAGAATATGTGATATTTTAATGTACATGGTGAAGAGAAGATGATAATTTGGGTGGTTTGTGGAAGAGGTATCTTGCCAAAGGCTTCCCTAAATTCTTTCATAAAGTAGGAAGCATTGAATTGCCATGAATGGAATTGAATGGAATAGTACTCTGTAGCCTGTAGGTTCTTCCAGTGGAACCAGGACCCAGACTATGGAAACAGTCCCAACCATTACTCTTCCTTCAACAAATGTTACCATAGTTAGCATTGTGCCTTCAGACAAGTAGTGTTCTTCTGGCATCTGCCAAACCCCGACTATTCCATCAGACTGACAGATGGTGATATGGCATTTATCTCTCCAGGGGACTAATCTCCACTTATACAGAGCTCAATGGTGGTTCCCTTTACCCCACTCCAGCCGACGCTTGTGTGGTGTTTATACAAATGGCCTGCAGGTGGCACTGTGCATACACAGGACTTTCTGTACAGCTTGAAAATGAAAGTGAGACTTACTGCTGTTCCTTATCCTCGGCTACCAAACACAACAGCTTGGCATGTGATGTTAGGTTTTCTTTGCCTCTGATCCCCCCCAATGGATAATTGTTGCTGTCAGAGTTCCACCCGAGGCCATTAGTTTTTAGCCCTGATACTTCTGACCAAATATAATGGACTTATTCGGCATATCATTTTTTAATTTCATTATATCCTTCGTTTGCTTCTGTTGAACACTTTTTTTTTTTGTCTCCAGCCTTTGAAGCCATAAAAGTCCAATGCAAATTAATTGAATATGCTCAGTTCTTCTAAAATAAAAATCTCCGGCTAATTTATATTTCTCTGTTATCTAATGCCAGTAAAAGTGAGAAACAGTTCATGGCATTTATTACTAAGCATAGAGTAACATATGGAGATTGTTTTACTGCCTGCTTCTATTAAATTGCTTGTAGAATATATCATAAGGTGGAAATGTACAACTCCAGCCAAGGTAGCAAACTGCAGAATTTTATTTTCCAGCATTACTTGGTCACGGACACTCATTGACTACGTATAACTGGGAACCATTCACGCCATAAATGCGTTCTACATCCAAAGAAAGAACCAAAAAAATTAATGTATTATAGATACTGAATATATGTACAGTAAGGGGCAAATTTACTAAAATTCCCCAAAAATCCTACGAATCTATTCGAAATTCGATAAGCATTCGACTATCAAATGCTTATCGAATAGTTTTAAGGCTATCATTTTGCTCGATATTCGATTTCTCGACGCATTTGTATGATCGGATACCGATCGTTCGATTTCGCTAAAAAATCTTACTTTTTCCTTCGAGCTCCCGAAAAATTTGTATGATTCGAACAATCGAGGTTCGATCATACGAATGGTAATCGAGCAGGACTTAGCAAAAGAAGCCGATGCGGGGTTCCCATAGACTTCTATTAGTATTCGGTAACTTCAATCTGGCGAAGTAGGCATTCGAAGGATTTTAAAATTTTAAATCCTTCGATCATCGAATGATCGAATTATCAAATATCCGATCATTCGATCTATTCGATAATTCGGTATTTGATGATCAAAGAGGCCAAATTTAGCATATTCGAATATACGAAAAAATCATACGATCGGAATTCGATCATATTCGATCGAACTTCAATCCATTCACGAGAATTTTGGAAATTTGCCCCTAGCCGTTTTAGGCTGCCGTTACAGCATTTTTAATAAGCACAATAAGTTACGGTAAAAAATAAAGACCAATTGCATTTTTTTCAAATTAGATTTGATCCCATCACAAAAAAAATCTTACTCTAGCATGTAAAAAAACTTGAATCAGAAAAACGTATTAATTTTAATTTGCTAAAAAAATTCTAAAAGCATTTTACGAATTCTAAAAATGAATTCAACATGTTAAAAGTAAAGCAGCTTCAACGTTGAAAATATGCCTCCCATTGACTTTCATGGAGGCCAGGATTTAATCCTGATTCTTTAAATCTAGAAAAATTAAGTTCCACATCACATTTGGAAAAATGTCATTGTATCCCTAAAGCTTATGCTTATGATAATGTCCCCATATGCTTACATAGTAGAGGGTACATTATCCTCTAGAATATACAATGTTCTTCTGTAAAGCCCATCAATAACTCACATTCAATCCCTCAACCAGAGGAACCCCATTAGAGAAACAGAGCGGATTGTGGGGAGGCTGTGCAATTATATTGTGTGTCCAAGGGGTCTCCTTTATCACATGACTGGCTAATTGCAGACAGTGCTCACATGAAGTGAGTGCATGGCAAGGGCTTCCATAGGGTTGAATGGAGGGATGCTTGAAGGTCAGAGACAAGGGTATTACAGCACAAGGTGAACTCACAGACTAAATATGTAACTGGCCTCTAAGATATTGTGTCTCCAAGTCTTGCAAGTGCCTGTGAAAAGTGTCTCCTGAAAATGAACTGGTCCTAAATTACTTGGAAGTCAGCATCTTTGAAGCTCCAGATATGCTTGAAACCAGCCATCTCCAGATTGAGATCCCTATCCTCTATATAAACTGCAGTCTGTGTCTCTCTAGACTTATTGCATTCTTCTGAATCTCACCTGAAGGAGTCTATGCTAGAGAATGCAGATAAGAGAGGCCTTTATATAAGCTACGGTCTTTGTCTCTCTAAACTTATTAAGGTCTTCTGAATCTTA
>CM044441.1:156023358-156035193 GCA_024363595.1 Xenopus borealis
CTATCTGTATAACAGAGCATTCTGTCCCAGTGGCTGCACAGATCTGATGCCCATTATAGGGGCACAAGTCAAGACCAGGGGCAGCTGGGAAATTGACAAAATGTCAGATTTCAAAACTGAATATAAACAAATCAGTTTGATCTTTTGAGAAATGGATTTTAGTGCAGAAGTCTACTGGAGCAGAACTATTAACTGATACATTTAAAAACAAAAAAAAAAGTTTCCCATGACAGTATCCCTTTAAAGATGTTTGTTAGTCTTCTATCAGTGAGTCATTTAACAGTGAGGAATAGTTTCTCCTTTAATCCCACATGTGAGGCTGGAACTTCAGGGAATGTGTTTAAAAGCTTTATATGTAGAAAGAATGTTTTTTGTTCTGTGTAGAAGAGAATGGGCCGATGCCTCCACCCCCCAATTCAAGCAGCCGGTGCCAAGGTAACGGGCACACAAAGGAGGAGCTGGGGGGGCAGGAGGGCACCGTGGCCGGTCCCTGTGATTGGGAGTCAGTGCAAGTAAAGAAACTCTCCCGACCTCCTACCAAGACACAGAGACTCCCCATCCATCCCCCGGGCTCGGCTGCTCCACCTGCAACTGAGACGCACAGAGAAGAAACAGGATATTTCTATAGATTTCTCATATTATGGAGCAAATTCTGATTGGCCGGCTGGAAAGTTGGGGAAATATTTATTGAACTCAATGAAGAATTTCATGTGATTTAGAAAAAAATGTCAGATCCGGAAAGGAATTCCTCCAGCAATTTGGATGTGGGGAGTAAAATCCTGCAGCTGGCGTGTCGGGCCGAATGGATCACCCTGGAGCAGACGTTAAAAGGGATCGATAAAGGGGAGATGAGCAGCACCGAAATCGACCAAGTGGGTGCCATTAATTGTTGTTAATGTAGGGATGCAGTTATGTGACCATATAAAGGCACAAGGCTGCAGGCTGAGTTATACAGGGAACTCTGAGTATCACTCATGTATTATAAGGGATAATGTACCCCCTACTGTAAATGATAAGGATATTAGAAGTCACTGAGGGGTGTGACCATATAAAGGCACAAGGCTGCAGGCTGAGTTATACAGGGAACTCTGAGTATCACTCATGTATTATAAGGGATAATGTACCCCCTACTGTAAATGATAAGGATATTAGAAGTCACTGAGGGGTGTGACCATATAAAGGCACAAGGCTGCAGGCTGAGTTATTCAGGGAACTCGGAGTATCATAATATTTAATAATAATCATAATAATTTTTATGAAAAGACCCCTTATCCAGAAACACATTCTGGATATATGATTCTACACCTGTATCAGCTGGGGTTTCATTATTGCTAATGAGGTGCAGATTGTTTTGATTCACCTTTTCCATTGGCTAAAATCTTAGCTGTTCTGTGGGCAGATATGAAATTCACCTAAATTATTCATTACTTCCCCCTTAGGAATCAGGATTAACACCATTTATGATCGCTGTGAGGGAAAACCGACTGGCAATTGTTGAGAGGTTCCTGGAACTGGGAGTTGATCTTAATGAGAGGACAAAGGTGAGCACCATGTTTGAGTCCTGCTCCTCCCACCAACTGAGCATGATGGGAAGAGGGGGCAGTTGTCTTCTCTACAGGTGGAAATCTTTGTGGTTCTCACCAGGCAGCAAGAGTGTGCTTGTTGGTTCCAAAGGAAGAAAAAAACACATCTGTCAGTTTTGGGGGGAAGGTGAGGCAGATACATAGGTTCTTTTGGGGGGACACTAAATAGCAATTAATGACATGCAGGGTCAATCACACAGAAGGTCCTTCAGATGGAACTTGCAGGTGCAGGAACTTGCAGAAGGCTCTCATAGAAGCCAAGGTGTTTGGCTACTAAACTAAAAAATCAGTGGCTAAACATCACCTCCTTGAGCTGTAATTGGGCTGATCTGTGTAGGTGAGAGAAAGTGTTGTACCATCCAGGGGTTGACATGCCCTGGAGATGGTGGAGATGGTGGGAATGTTCTCATTGCTATAGGGATATCAAGTGTTGTTTTCCCTAATGGCAAAAAATATATTAAACCCAACTATTCTTGGTCACTTGGACTCATGGAGGATGGTATATGGTACCAGGATCCTATAGTAGGAATAGCCCCAGTAAAAGAACCCAGATGTAGGAGAAGACTTTAGTGGAAATTGTGGACTGGTTACCCATTAAGGAGAGCAAGTTAGGCTAGTTCTACTGTAGAAGCAAAAAATGATTATGGCTACATCAAGTAGTGTATGAACTCAAGGACATAGGTAGACCATAATGTCTTCCCCCAAAAAAACTACTTTCCAGTGGAAAATCTTCAATTGTAGCCTTTGCTGAAAGCCTGAGGTAGGAGCATCAGTAGGAGTAGCCAGTGTGAGGATGGATTTGGTTATAGCTCCCTCTAGAAGTGAGGCTGAGGATAGTTAATGGGAAATACCATGGCAGTCACCTATCAGCATAGCACCTCTAGTGGCCAGGCTCAGTAATAGAAATACTTCCCACCACTGTGAGGTCCTTATACTCTAGGGACTGGACACTTGCTAGATGCCATCAAGAGTTTATTTAAATATCTGTGATGTGAATGAAGTCCTGTCAACTGTTGATTTATAGAACCACTGGCCACCAACTTACTGAAAGATCTGCATGTGTAAGATCAGCATGGATAACCCTTCCTCCATTGTACAGAATTGGACCCAAGTGGGAGGAAGAGTCCTATGTCATGAATGCTTTACTGGGAGATACAGGGAGTTTTAACTGTCCGAGGCCAAGTCAAGGAAGCTGAAGACCAAAGAATGGGAGAGTCAACCAATTCTAAAAAGTGTTAAAGTGCTAACTTGATGGCTCAATATACATAAAAGTTGATAATGATGATGATGATGATGACATTTATAGTTCGACTTGATGATGATGATGATGATGACATTTATAGTCCAACTTGTTGTAGCTGTAGGTATAGCATTATGACAATGAAGCAGATGAATAAGGGCAAATACAGGCTGGGATAAGGGGCCCCCTTGACTCTTCTTTTTCATTTATGGAATGTGGGCGGTGCCTCATAAAGCTTCTTTATTCACTCTGAGCACTGGCTGATGGGAATACAAATAAGCACGGGGCATAGTTAAGCAATAGGAGCAGCCTGGTGCCTGGCAATGACCTTTCAATGTATTTATTGCCCTTGGAAACTGTTCTGTAGACATGGCCTCCTACTGCTGAGATGTGGAATCAATAGGACGCTATTCACAAAGGAGTCACACATCGGTGTTTATTACATTCCCCCGCCACAATAAAAGAACTTTTATGGCTCTGTCTCAAAGGCCGTGCCGAGAAGTTGGATTTTACAGCTGAAAATTCCAGCCTTTACCAAGAGCCCCTTGAAGGTAACCGGCCTTTGTGTTCCCTAGGTAGGAGAAACATGAGATGCGTGATACATTGGATAAGGTATGCAGGAGCTGCTTTGTTGGCCGATAATTATGGGTAATTGATTACAAAAGGCTTAAGCAATTAGAAATGTCTGATATTTCTGTTGTGTATAAACTACTTTCATTGAAAGCTGCTGGCTTGCTGACTTGCTGGCCTGCGGTCTCCTGACTAAAGCTTTTCTCGGAATTTAAAGGAATCATGTTTTTTTTGTTTTGTTTTGTTTTTAAGGAAGATGCACACAAAGTTTTAAATCATCTATGTTTTCCCTTAGATTAGTGCTGTCCAACTTCTGTGGTACTGAAAGCCTGTTTTTAAACCACACCCACTTTAAACCACACCCACATTACTACATGACCATATTTAAGACCATATCCACATTAATGGTGGTATTACACCAAAAAAAAATGGCTGGTGCTCATCTGAGAAACAAGTAATATAAAAGTCATATTAAGACATACCCTTAAATCCATAGGCCTCCTCTTCCCCTGTGGATAACACAGTACCCACCAGCACATGATTAAACACCCTAGGGGTCCCTAACAACAGTTTCCAAATGCTAACTAACCCGCTCTAAACTCACGTCCCACAGGTACCGTAGGGCAGTCATGGTGAGCCTAGTATGACACACACAAATGAAAGTTTGGGCAGGCAGAGTATGGCACACACAGGGAGCATAGGGCAGGCAGAGTATGGCACACACGGAGCATAGGGCAGGCAGAATACAGCAGGAGACAGGGAAACCTATCAGGACCATTCTAAGATGAACACACTGCGCTACATACAGCAGCGCCGGGCCAGACCGACCAGGCGCCCTAGGCAACCTGGCCAGTCGCAGAACCCAATAGGTGCATGCGGAACGCGTGAAAAGGCGTGTCCAAAAAGGAGGATTGCGCATGCACAAAAATTTTATTTTCTTTAGACTGTCCATAGTGAGGATTCAGAACCCCTATTGGCCATAAATAAATCAAACTGTTCTCTTGATGTAGGGTGCTGACTCCCATTCTCTGCAGCCCTCCAACATACTTCTGTGCTGTCCACCTCTCCCCATTCCCTTTGTACCTCCCCCAAACCCCATGTATGGCCATGCCCACCACCGGTGATGTGATTCAGATGATAGAAGCACCACTAGATACATTGGAAGGAAGAAGGAACCAGGATGAACCTGGGTTTGTCGCCCTAAACCAAGGGAGACCAAAGACTCCTTGCAGCCACTCTCAAGTAGACTGTTGAAGCAGGGTAGACATGGAACATGGCCAGGAGTCCTGGCCTGGTTCTCCACCACCACACACTGAGGTTGACCTGCTGCTGGTCAAGCTACAAGGCAACAAGGAGCAAAGTAATGGCACAGTTGAGAATGTCCACACCATAGAGTTTGCTGTGAATTCCAGTGAAACCGTCCTTGAGTGTGGACCCAGTGAATAGACAGACCCGGACTTGTGGAGAGGCCACCTAGGCCTGGGCTTAGGGCGGCAGGATTTTAGGGTGGCGGCTTGCTGCCCAACCACACCCACATTGATTCAGAAATGTTAATTTCCTGTGTGCCAATTCTCATTGTTCAGTCCTGATGAGAAAAATGTGAGCAAATAAAAGGGAGGGGACAGGGGCGACAAATGACTAGGTAAATCCAGCCGTGTGAATAGACCACCTTTGGGGGTACGGGGACAGAATTAAAGGAACAGTAACACCAAAAAATATGTGTTTTAAAGTATTAAAAATATCATGCAGTGTTGCCCTGCATTGGTAAAACTGATCTGTTTGCTTCAGAAACACTACTATAGTTCATATAAACAAGCTGCTAAGTAGCAATGGCGGAAATTGAAAAACTGCTGTATGGCACAGGATAAGTAATGGATAACAGATAACATTATGTTCTACAGAGCTTATCTGCTGTGTAACTTGAGCCTTTTCTGCTTTGAATGGCTGCCCCCATGGCTACACAGCAGCTTATTTATATGAACAATAGTAGTGTTTCTGAAGCAAACACTGCAGTTTTACCAGTGCAGGGCAACACTGCATTATATTTGCATTACTTTAAAACAATAAAAATTTTTGATGTTACTGTTCCTTTAATATATAGGCTTGTGTTATGATGGGTCTTGTTGTCTAGGTCAGGGATCCCCAACCACCGCTCCAAGGGCAGAACTGGGCCGAGGACAGTCCTGACCTGGGCTGCCGAAATTAATGCGGCATGGTATATTGGACATCGGCCCACCTGAATTGGACGCTGACCCCTCTGACCCCCCCTCCTGAGCCCCCCGACTCCCAGTCCCCCGGTCCTTGCAAAGAATTTTGCCGCTACACCGGTCCCCGGACGAAAAAAAGGTTGGCGACCCCCTCCTCTATATCTCAGCAGCTGTCAAGCCAATGAGTATTTCTTTCTACTGAACTTGGATTATAACAGCCCAAGATGGACAATCTGCCAATTCAATCTCAATAATCAACCGGCTGATAGCGCCTAGAAGAGCAGAAAATAGGTCTCCACCTTCACATCACAAAATTGTAACAATAATGATTTACTGTTGTGAAAAATGCTGGACAAGCTCCTTGACCAAATTATTAGTCTTCAAAACCAATAAATCAGGAAATAATGTCAAGTCAATCTAATACACTGTGTAGGCTCTTTATATTAGCAGCTAGGGGATGTTCACTGTATTTCTGTTGCAGCAAAACACAAGAGCCAGGGCTGCTTTATTGTACAAGTTGGCCGGGGGCAAATATCCATATGTATATATATATATATTGCTGTTTACCAGTCATACATTGAGACAGTGTGCCTTTAATGTGAGTGAAAGCCAACACCAAGGGAACCTGAGAGGGGAGTGAAGAGTAAAGAAAATTCGGGTGAGGTTGAACAAACACAGTCTATTGATTGCCTCGCAGGGAATGCTGGGAGTTGAGTGCTGCGACTGATACCTTAGTTAATGATTGGATTGGGTTACCCCGTCCGATGTCCAGTAATAATTAAAATGGTGATTCACCTTTAAATGGAAACTGTCATGGGAAAACATGATTTTTTAAAACCACATCAGTTAATAGTGCTGCTCCAGTAGACTTCTGCACTGAAATCCATTTCTCAAAAGAGCAAACAGATTTTTTTATATTCAGTTTTGACATTTGACATGGGGCTAGCCATTTTGTCAATTTCCCAGCTGCCCCTGATCGTGTGACTTTCTGCTTTCTGGCAGGCTGTTGTTTTTCCTTCTCAATGTAACTGAATAGTACGCAGTGGGACATGGGTTTTACTATTGAGTGTTGTTCTTAGATCTACCAGGCAGCTGTTATCTTGTATTAGGGAGCTGTTATCTGGTTACCTTCCCGTTGTTCTGTTGTTAGGCTGCTGGGTGGGGGAGGGAGGGGTGATATCACTCCAACTTGTAGTACACCAGTAAAGAGTGACTGAAGTTTATCAGAGCACAAGTCACATGATTTGGGGCAGCTGGGAAATTGACAAAATGGCTAGCCCCATGTCAGAATTCAAAATGAAATATAAAAAAATCTGTTTGCTCTTTTGAGAAATGGATTTCAGTGCAGAATTCTTCTGGAGCAGCACTATTAACTGATGCATTTTGAAAAAATTTTTTTTCCCATGACAGTATCCCTTTAAGTTAACTTTTCGTATGCAATAGAGTGGCCAATTCAAAGCAACTTTTCAATTGGTCTTCATTATTTATAGTATTCAAACAGGCTTTTCAATTTGGGTCACTCACCCCATCTGAAAATGATCTGGGAAGCCCATCAGATGGCCCCAAACAAGGGCCAATAATCAGCAGCCCGTGTATGGGGGCCTTAAGTGAAGTGTATGGAGCCCCCCAGCTAAACTCTGAGGATTATGAAACTGTCCACGAAAATGATTTTTTTTGTTTTTTTTTTGCTTTCTGTCAAATCTAATTGTGGCTTCAGGATTGTCGCACGGCTCTGCACGTGGCTGCGGCTCATTCCAAGGACGAGATCCTACGGCTGCTTCTCCTCAAAAAGGCCGAGCCCAATATCCCTGGAGGGGTAAGTGAGTGATTTAGTATATTATACACCTCACCGAGCAATAGTGGGAAGATACTCTGTTTCTGACCCATTTCTGGTTGCTGCTGGCAGGGGCCAAACAATAGAAAGTCATGTTTTTATGGTGATTTGGTCGGCTGTGTGGCAGAAAAGGGTTAAACAAGTCACATAAAAGAAGGGGTTTCTCAGCCGTCTAATCCGCTGGTGAATGGCAGTGCCCACAAAGCAGAATCATTGGCCAAGAGTCCGGATTAATTCAATGCCAGTGCCAAGTCCGGACCCTTGTGTCTCCCCTACTGTACAATGAGTCCATTTATATCCTGAGCAGCTTCTCTGTAGAGACACAGTCTGTAATACATTGAGTTTATTGGTCTCTTTTATCTTCTCCCACGGACGTGCCACTATTTGTACCAAACTTCTCGGCATCGCTGTGCCCACCAGACTTGCTGCTGCCCACACACAGATTGGCACAGACATTATTGTAGGGCTTGGGTCATGGTTTGTATGGTGGAGTTTTTATTTCTAAATGACGCCGCAAAAAATTCCCTCTACAATATAAGTGAATTTAGTTG
Organism: Xenopus borealis; assembly: GCA_024363595.1. Classification (NCBI taxonomy): domain Eukaryota; kingdom Metazoa; phylum Chordata; class Amphibia; order Anura; family Pipidae; genus Xenopus; species Xenopus borealis. Next base: position 156,031,344 of record CM044441.1, read on the forward strand.
TATTACTGGTGTGTAGGTGCATCTCAGGTAGGGTTGATACCTTTTCAGAAAATTTCTACCAGCTGGTGGGGGGGGGGGGACTAGGGTTGCCACCCAGCCGGTATTTTTTTTTTTTTTTTTTTTGCATTGTTACCAAAAAGTCCTTGGCCCATCAGGGAAAAGGTACCTTTTTTTCTCTTCGGACCCTCTCGTGATGTGGCCCCGCCCCCTTTTGCATCACACTTCCGAGGCTCCACATCCTTTTGCATCACGGCCCTCCCCTTTAGGGCCCGCCCCCACCACTGGCCAGTAATTTTTTTTTTAAAAAAGGTGGCATCCCTAGGGGGGACGGGAGCAAAAGGATAATATCATACGAAACAACTTTTTGTACAGTACGATATTCGGTGCGTGTATGGTGGGAAAGGAGCCAACTGATATCTACCAGGTAAATCTGAGATCTACCAGGCAGCTGTTATCTTGGGTTAGGGATCAGTTATCTGGTTACCTTCCCATTGTTCTAGCTGCCCATAGATGCAAAAATCCGTTCATCAGGCGACATCGCCAAACGTGGATCTTTCCCCGATATGCCACTAACGACAGGACTATATTAGGGTAATCCGTGCGTTCAGCCCTATGGCCGAACGATCCGATTAGGAGAAGTGCAGTGGACTTCCCATGGGTCGGAAGTAAACCCGACCTTCCTGATCAATATCGTGTCCAGATATCGGGAAGCCCCCCATACACAGGCAGATAAGGTGTCAAATTGGTCTAAACAACCGATAATGGCAGCTTTATCTGCCCGTGTATGACCAATTTAAGGCTGCTGGGGGGGAAGGGAGGGGGTGATATCACTTCAACTTGCAGCACAGCAGTAAAGAGTGACTGAAGTTTATCAGAGCACAAGTCCACTTCCACCTAAGGAACATCTCCAAAATACGATCATTTATCACCCAAGATGGTGACAAAATTCTTATTCACTCTCTCGTCATATCACATCTAGACTATTGTAAATCTCTTTTAATTGGCCTTCCCCTCCAGAAACTGTCACCTCTCCAGTCCATAATGAACACTGCTGCTAGGCTTATACACCTCAGCAACCGCTCCTCCTCTGCCATACCATTCTGCCAATCCCTGCACTGGCTTCCACTCCCCTTCAGAATTAAATTCAAATTAATGACCCTAACATTCAAAGCACTTCATAACTCTGCCCCTCCCTACATCTCTGAACTCATCTCTATATACTCACCCAAACACTTACTACGCTCCTCTACTGACCTGCTACTCAACTCTTCTCTCGTTACCTCCTCACATGTTCACATTCAAGACTTTGCAAGAGCTGCTCCCCTCCTCTGTCGTCTGACTTTCTCCCAATCTTTCTGCTTTCAAGAAATCTCTTAAAACCCACTTATTTAGAGAAGCCTCCCCTCACTGTTAACTACTCAATGCAATACCACTTACAGTACCACATCTCTCAACCACTTTACTCTGATCTTGCCCACTCCCACACCTTGTGTATCAGTCCCTTCCCTTTAGAATATAAGCTCTGTCTGCACAGAGCCTTCCTCACCTTCTGTACCGGTATTTATTGTGATGTATGTAACTCCTTATGTTCTATGTATGTAATTCCTGTGATTTAGTTGTATAAATAACTTTACAGCACTACGAAATATGTTGGCGCTATAGAAATACACATTATTATTATCATTAATAATAATAATAATGTAGTCACATGACTGGGGGCAGCTGGGAAACTGACAATATGTCAGATTTCAAAATAATTATAAAAAAAATCTGTTTGCTCTTTTGAGTAACAAATTTCAATGCAGAATTCTGCTGGAGCAGCACTATTAACTGATTCGTTTTGAAAAACGACAGTATCCCTCTAAACTCCCTGCTAATGCACCCAGTAGTGATGGGCGAATCTACCCAGTTTCACTTTGGCGAAAAAAATTAATGAAACGAGTCGTGGCATGTTTTTGCCGCGTCGCGTCAAAAACTACGCGCCTCTTTTTTTGCGAATTTTCGCTGGCGTTCCGGGAATTTTTTCACCAGCAGCGAATCGCGGGAATTCGCCGCGAATTCGCCCCTGGTGAATAAATTCGCCCATCACTAGCACCCAGCTATAGGGAGCTAAATAAATATGTGACTAAAGTTGTACATAGATACAAAGTGTATGTAGCGCCGGGTCAGTGGGGGAATTGATGTAAATGAGGCCCATGTTGTCCCGCAGGCAAGAAATGTTTTTTGGATAAACCATAAAACACCCACAGACTTGGGACTTTCTAGTCTCACTGGTCAGGGACCCTTAAGGTAAAAAGTAGGGATGCACCGATTCCAGGATTTGGTTCAGGATTCAGCCAGGATTTGGCCTTTTTCAACAGGATTCAGATTTGGCTTTATCCGTCTGCCCAGCCGAACCAAATCCGATTCCTAGTTTGCCTATACAAATTAGGGGAAGGAGAGGGAAATTGCGTTTTGTCACAAAACAAGAATGTAAAAAATGTTTTCCCATTCCTACCCCTACGTTGCATATGCAAATTAGGATTCAGAGTCAGTTCGGTATTCGCCAAATCTTCTAAGGATTCTGGGGTTCGGCCCGATCCAAAATCGTGGATTTGGTGCATCCCTAGTAAATGACTCATGGGTGCAGCAATCCTGTTTAATCCTTTATATTAATGTTCTTTCCTAAGCCCAAGGACCAGCTGCCCCTTCATTACACAGCTCTCCGACCCAACGGCGCCATCAATGTGACGCAAACCCTCCTCCGAGCATCACACAAGGACGCGCGGCTGACCCCGGACACGGTAGTATCCCTTTATTTAGCAGCTGCTCAGTGGGAATTAAAAAATAAGTAAACCTTATAATAAGTGAATGTAAAAGTGATGAAGGTCCTATTCTGAGCACGTTTTATAATGTAAATTCATTATATAGATTTTTTTTTTAATTCCAAGATATTAAGGGATACATTTACATTAGGAATGAATTCTGTTACAACAGCGCCACCTGCTGGTCAGTTTATTTTATCTTTCATCAAGAGTTGAACTTCGAATTCATGTGAGTTTTTTAAAATCCCCATGAACTCAAAAATCGACCCTTTACCATTGAAATTTATTATAAAAATATATTTATAAAACTCAACTGAATAAGAATGACCTGAAAACATGAATTTGAATCAAATTTGATTCGAATTTTAAAAACTCAGTTTGAGTTTCTTTGTGTCTGGAAGGCTGCAAACTCCAAATTGTTCCCTGAACGACTCCCATTGACTTCAACTGCAATTCAGCAGGTTTTAGCTGGCGAATAATTGAATTTGAGTTCTTAAAGGGCCAGGGTATGATGAATCTCAAAAATCAAATTAGAATTTTCTGAAAAACTGAGATTGAATTTGAATAAATCCCTAGTTGAATTTGACAGTTTTGACCATAAAAAAAACTTGAAATTTGGAAGTCTAATTTTCTATTGAAACCCTTCAAATCCAGAAGTTGTCAGGAGAAAGAAAAATGTTCTTCTGCTTTGGAAAAAAAATAGAAACCTTTCTCACATCTTTCCTAAGCAGAAGAACATCAGCCTCTTTCTTTCTCCTGACAACTTTCTTGACTACTTGCTGGTCAGACTGGTGGGAAACTGACCAGTAGGTGGCGCTGTTGTAACTAAATTAATTCATATTAACAGTACATGTATCCCTTAAAGGACATGGAGAGGCAAAAAAATAAAATCCAATTTTTACATTTTTTAATGAAAAAGAAATCTATCTCCAATATTCTTTAATTAAACAATGTGTACTGTTTTTATAAGAAACCTGACTGTATGATGTGAAATTCTCCCTTCATTTACTGCTGTGGATAGGAATTGTCAGACAGTCCCTAACTGC
>CM044441.1:156072831-156083443 GCA_024363595.1 Xenopus borealis
CTACTTTAGATCTTTCCACAATTCTCATGAAGAGGAGACCTTAGATGACTGAGATCTTGACAGAATGGTTCTGAAAGGAGACCTTGTATGGTCAAGATATTTCCAGAATGCTTCTGGAGTGGAGGACTTAGATGGTTGATCTTTCCAGAATGCTTCTGGAGTGGAGGAATTAGATGGTTGAGATATTTCCAGAATGCTTCTGAAGTGGAGGACTTAGATGGCGGAGATCTTTCCAGAATGCTTCTGAAGAGGAGGTTTAAGATGGTTGAGAATGGTTCTGAAATTGAGGCCTTGCATGATCACATTTTTCCAGTGTCCCTTGAGTAAATGACTTGTGTATAATATTTTATTCTGTAAATTTGTGCTTATGAAACTATTAAACAAGCACAATCCCAACTATATTTAATGTACCTATAGCTGTAGGATTTTCACATTATTTTCTTATAGAATAATCATTTATGTATAATTAATATCTAGTATTTGTCATTTGTCAATTGTCATTGACCATGCAGGCCAAGATGACTTTTGGTGGATGCTCGCAATGCACTGAAGGTGTTTTCAGGCTTTTCTAACACATTCATGTGTTCCTCAGGGTTCAACACCCATACACCTCGCTGCCCAGAATGGTCACACTGCAGTTGTTGGCCTTCTTCTTAGTAAATCAACATCTCAGCTCCACATGAGGGACAAACGGGGAAGAACATGTCTGCACCTCGCTGCTGCCAACGGCCATATTGAAATGATGAGAGCTCTGATTGGACAAGGAGCAGAAATAAACGTGACAGACAAGGTGACTTCCCAACATAATTTGTTGATAATATGTTCTGCTTTTGTGGGCAAAAGTGATGCAGACAACTTTCATTGTGTGTTAAAGTGTTTGTCCAACTATTATGCCTTTCTGCTACCTGAAATGTAATTTGCCTTCTAGTATCTAGGCTTATCATCCATAAATACAAGCGGTTATTGTCTATTTTGGTCCATTCCTTCTGTAGAATGGATGGTGCCCCTTGCACTTTGCTGCCAGATCTGGATTCTTAGATACTGTTCGGTTCCTGGTGGAATGTGGAGCCAATCCTACCCTTGAGTGTAAAGATGGGAAGACAGCCATACAGTATGCTGCGGCAAAAAACCATCAGGATGTAGTGAGTTTTCTGCTGAAGAAAAACCACAACACCCTAAAGCTGATCGAGGACCGGAAGGTATGTTTCTGTCTCGTGAAACTCTCAGCCCTCCTATTGTGTTATATTCTAACATGAGCCATAGCTTTGTTCCCAAGGAGACATTTTATTATCTTATTTGGGGGATGTAACTATAGGGTTGACTTGGCTCAGTATGGCAAAGGAATAATACTGTACTGGAAACAATTGTGGAGGAGCGGGCGGTTTACTTTGGTTGGTTGCTTTGTCTTTCAGTTCGTCTTTGATCTCATGGTCTGTGGGAAATTAAACGACAACAGGGTCATGCAGGAATTTATCCTTAATTCAAGTGCCCCCTTGGACACAGCAGTCAAGCTTTCTAGAGCTTTAAACATCACTGCCTTTAAGGAGAAAGAACGAGCAGTGGACCTTCTTAATGCAGCCAAATACAGCGAGAACATGGCCACGGAGCTGCTCACCATAGCGTCTGGGAGCACAAACGCTGGATTTATATTGAGAGCTGTAGACCACAGATGCACCACCATACTGGATTGTTTGATTGAGTGTGAACAGAAGGATGTGGTGGCTCACCCAGCAGTTCAGAAATACTTGACGGAAGTCTGGTACGGGAGCCTGGACTGGACCACTTGGAAGTTAGTTCTTTTGTTCTTTACATTCCTAGCATGCCCGCCTGTGTGGCTTGTGTTTTCTCTTCCTCTTAAACATCGGTTTAACAAGATCCCTATCATGAAGTTCATGAGTTACTTAGCATCTCATATCTTCCTGATTGTACTATTCATACTGACCATCGTCTACCCACCGCTGAGCCCTATATATGAAGGGTGTATGGTTCCATGTTGGAATGAGTGGTTGCTCTTAGCTTGGCTCTCAGGGATGCTTGTCTCCGAACTCACCCACCACGGAGAAAGAGCTGGCCTTGCGTGGATACGAGTATTTGTTCTGGGGTTTTCTGCTGCGGCTTTCTTCTGCCATTTGCTTGCCTTTCTATTTTCCGACAGAGATCGGTTACACTGCCTTTTTGCCAGGAACATTTTACTTGGAGTGGCCATGACTCTCTCTTTTGTTCAGTTCCTGGAGTTCCTCACCTTCCACCATCTTTTTGGACCTTGGGCGATAATCATTAGAGACCTGATAAAGGATCTGACTCGATTTGCGGTCATACTGGCTTTGTTCCACGTGGCCTTCACAATGCAACTCTCGGCCGTCTACCAGCCAGTCTATCCTGACGCCACTGCTGCTCAGTCACTAAATGAAACTGAAACAGTCCACAATGAGTCCAACATTCAAGATCCCATTGACATTACAGTCCTTTTGTTCTTCTCCCTGTTTGGTCTCGTAGAGCCAGGGTGCCTTCCCTCACTCAACAGAACTCCCCAGTTTACTTTTGTTATTGTCCGTTTTGTGTTCGGTGTGTATCTGATTGTTACCTTGATTGTTCTGATCAACCTACTGATTGCGATGATGAGTGACACTTACCAGAGAATACAAGCCCAGTCTGACACTGAGTGGAAATTTGGAAGAGCCACACTGATCAGAGACATGACTAGGAAGCCAGGAACCCCTTCACCCTTCAACTTATTCACCAACCTCTTCTATTACATCAAGCTACTTTGCAAGCACAAAGGTAAACCATGTAGATCTGAGATATTCTTCTGCCAGGGAATGCCTTGGTACCTAAGGGTACATATGGAGCCAGAGTTATCCCACAAGTCCAAAAGATCTTCTTGAGTCTGATCATTAAAAACACATCAGTTAATAGTGCTGTTCCAGTAGACTTCTGCAATGAAATCCATTTCTCAAAAGAGCAAACAGATTTTTTTATATTTAATTTTTGAAATCTGACATGGGGCTAGACATATTGTCAATTTCCCAGCTGCCCCGGTCATGTGACTTGTGCCAGCACTTTAGGAGGGAACTGCTTTCTGGCAGGCTGTTGTTTTTCCTTCTCAATGTAACTGAATAGTACTCAGTGGGACATGGGTTTTACTATTGAGTGTTGTTCTTAAGGTGGCCATACACTGAGGGATCCGCTCGTTTGGCGATGTCGCCAAACAAGCGGATCTCTCCACGATATGCCCACCTTGAGGTGGGCGATATCGGGCTGACCCGATCGTTGGGCCCTAGGGCCTAACGATCGGATCACAACGCGGAGTATACGGGTGGTCAAATCGCAGGACCGCATCAACGAACAGATGCGGCCACGATCCAACGGGATTTTTAATCCTGCCTGATCGACATCTGGCCGTCAATCGGAGGGCACCATACACAGGCCGATAATCTGCCTACTCAGTCTGTCGGCAGTTTTTATCGGCCCGTGTATGGCCACCTTTAGATCTACCCGGCAGCTGTTATCTTGTGTTAGGGAGCTGTTATCTGGTTACCTTCTCATTGTTCTGTTGTTAGGCTGCTGGGGGTTTGGGTTGATATCACTCCAACTTGCAGTACAGCAGTAAAGACTGATTGAAGTTTATCAGAGCACAAATCACATGACTTGGGGCAGCTGGGATAGTGATAATATGTCTAGCCCAGATTTCAAAATGAAATATAAAAAAAATCAATTTGCTCTTTTGAGAAATGGATTTCAATGCAGAATTGTTCTGGAACAGCCCTATTAACTGATGCATTTTGAAAAAAAAAATGTTTTTCCCATGACAAGATCCCTTTAAACACAAATGGCTTCAGAGATAACTATCTGGAATATAACTTTTAGGATAACCGTGGCTAGAGTTTAAATACCAAAGTAATATAAATGGGTCCAATAACTAAATGCTTTACAGCTAGTTAATAGGTTGGTGTATGGTGCACTACTGCAGCCAACATGGCAGAACTATGAGGTCCAATACTGGGTGGTTATACCTATTGGAAACAATTATAACTGCAATGTGCGAGCAAATGGTAAAACCTGCATTTACTGGAATGTCCCTAGCAGCTGTGTATTTGCCCCCCGGAGAGAGTTACAAGTTAAATACAAAATAAATACCAGCTTCAAAGTCACTGACTTCCATCTAAACATTATAAAGTTGACCTTTGGGTTGACTTATCCTTTAAGCTGCCCAGTGTTCTCTACAGCATATGTTTCACGGGCAGAGATTGTTCATTGGTGGCTTTGCCGATCAGAGATCCTTGTGTTGTTCTTATACTCTGACACCTCAATCATTTGGAAGTGTTGTTGCTATTTTCAGCCCGGCATGGTTTATTTCTTTAATAAGTTGTATTTTACTTCTCCAGCGTTTACTAACTCACAGTCAGAAGCATTTAAAGAACGGAGTGTCCTTAGCAAAAGGGTCAGACTCCTGTTAGACCCGGCCTGCCCTCTGTACACAGACTTTAATGAGAGAACTATAAATAGATCACTGTTCCTCGTTAGGGAAGTAAAGTCGTTAACGTGACGCTGATAAATGCAGATATCGACATCTTCAAGATGGAAACATCTTAATTTGTAAAACTAGTGAAAAAGACCCTGGGCTCTGATTAATTATCAGGGGCCAAAATGCATCCCATGAAATTGAAACATTTAAAAATGTCAGGAATTTCAAAATTAAAGGGGTTGTTCACCTTTGAGTTAACTTTTAGTATAATGTAGAGAGGGATATTGACAATATGTCTAGCCCCATGTCAGATTTCAAAACTGAATATAAAAAAATCTGTTTGCTCTTTTGAGAAATGGATTTCAGTGCAGAATTCTTCTGGAACAGCACTATTAATTGATGTATTTTGAAAAAAAAATTTTTTCCCACTACAGGATCCCTTTAATCCTTATTGGAAGCAAAACCAGCCTATTGGGTTTATTTAATGTTTACATTTTTTAAAGCATGGGGATCCAAATTACAGAAAGATCCCTTACCTGGAAAACCCCAGGTCCCAAGCATTCTGGATAACAGGACAATGTTAATTTCCCCTTTAAGTCTACTCATCATCTTCCTGCTAAATGGAGTGTTCCAGGAAATGCTTCTCTTTCAATAAGGGCACAATTAATTCAGATAAATATATTTAGACAAATATTTCAGGCAAGAGATTTCGTTACTGAGCTGAGCTTTCTTTTAGGAAAATTGTGCTCGGCGAATGCCAGAAATGTGATGAGCGAGGAGGATATTGATGGATTCTCAGACACGCGCTCTATTGATCTCTTGGCGCAAACGTCCCTCAGCTGGATTCGAACTCCGGCCAAGAGAACGATGCAAGTGGCACCAGAGGGTAAGAATCTCCATGTTCTGAGGGTTTTTTATTTTGTATTCATATAAATGTGAAAGGGAAATTTAGCACTGAGACTCATGAGTGCATTGTGCAATATTCCCAGTTGCACTGATTTTGATGGGGAACCTTGTATTAAAGGGCAAGGAAAGGCAAAGAAATAAAATCCCACTTTTACTTTCTTTAATGAAAAAGAAATCTATCTCCAATATACTTTAATTAAAAAATGTGTACTGTTTTTATAAGAAACCTGACTGTATGCAGTGAAATTCTCCCTTCATTTAATGCTGTGGGTAGGAATTTGCAGACAGTGCCTAACTTCTAGCAGGGAAACAATCATAATTATGAACAGCAGAGGGAGCCCCCGCCTTACTTACCAGCCATGCAGAACTCAAATAGCTTTGTTTTTTGATCATTTATGAGGATCCCTAAGCTTAGCCCAGATCACACTGAGCATGTGCACAGTCTTGGTCTTGCAAAGATGTATAACAAAGTTACAAGATGACAGCCCCCTGTGGCCAACTTTGAAAGCATAAATCATTTGTTTGATTAGGCTTGTGGTGCAGTAAGTTCATGTTTATGTTTAGTATACAAAATACACCATTTCTACCCTTATTCTATTTTACACTTTCCTTGCCCTTTAAATGCCTTTATTATTATTATTACATTGTGTAAAGGGTTCCTGTTTATTATATTATTGAATTTCTCAATGGTCATGGATGAAAGAGACAGAAAGGAAAGGGTTCGACTCATAGAGAGAGAGAGATGAATTCTTGTCCAGTTCCGAGTCTCCATAGAGATTCCTAGTGTTTCCCGGGACAGAAGGAAGAGAAGTGAAGGAATCTCATGTCAGGTTGCTCCGACCTCTGCTGAATGATAATAAGATATAAACACAAAACTGGACAAATATGGAAAAGCAGAACAATGAGAAATAAGGGGGGGAATTGTACAGATGTGAATGGTAGCACTGCCCAGGAGCAGCATATTAATGGTTTGGGGCTATTGTCTCCAGGTCTTTCTTTTATCCTTAATTATGAAACAACAAAATGAGGGTCATTCAGGGTCGGACTTGGATGTGTGGGGTCCACCAGGGCTGACTTCAAGGGCCCAGCACCCACCACCCACACTTGCGAGCCCTGTATACTTTTACCTCACTTTCCTCCTACGATCAGGGAGAGGTAACAGGTCTTGGTGGGGAGAGAGGAGGGTCTGGGATGGGAGGGCAGAGGGTCTGGTGCAGGAGAGAGAAAGGTCTGGGTGGGGAGAGAGATGGGTCTGGGATGGGAGGGCAGAGGGTCTGGGATGGGAGGACAGAGGGTCTGGGAGGATAGAGGGTCTTGGCGGGGAGAGAGGAGGGTCTGGGATGGGAGGGCAGAGGGTCTTGGTGGGGAGAGAGGAGGGTCTGGAATTGGAGGGCAGAGGGACTTGGTGGGAAGAGATGAATTGTCTGGGATGGGAGGGCAGAGGGTCTGGGGGAGGTCAGAGGGTCTGGGGTGGCAGAGGATCTGGGATGGGAGGGCAGAGGGTCTGGGCACAGCAGCAAGCCTGGGTTGGCTAGAAGAGTGGGCCTGGATATGGGAGCTATAGGAGGCCTGAGTTGGACTGGGCTGGCAGGGCAGAAAACCCCCAGTGGTCCCACACCTTCACGGGACCTTCTAGCCCAGTCCAACACTGAGTTTATTTGCTTATATGTCACGTGCAGATCAAAGTGCAAGGAACAGGCACAATCAACCTTGTTTTTGCACTTTATTTCTGGATGTAGACTACATGAATAGAGTGTTGTCTGTATCCGGAAGTGCTGGATACCTAAGGGAGGGAGATACATGGGCCGTAACAACACGGCTGCTTTGCACTTGCTCTGTACTAGAGTCCAAAATAGCACTAGGTGCAAGGACCCAGTTCTTTATAAATGTGCTCCCCTTAGTGCTCACACTCTTGCATCTGAGTTGGAAATAAATGACCTCTAATATGTCCCCTGTGCTTTTACCTACCTCCCAACTGTCCCACTTTCTTCGGGACAGTCCCAATTCTGACAGGCTTGTCCCAACTTTCTTTTACTTCTCCTGCACTGAACAGCCAGAAAAAGATGCAAAGTTACTAACTTAACTGGCTTTTGGCCAAAAGAGCCCAAAATACATACTTAGATACTTTTGTAATAAGTTAAGATAAGCAGATCTCTTGGGAGAATGTAGACTCGCAGTTTAAAGTGCAAAACCCCTTCATCAGCAAAACTGTTATAACACATAAAAAACACAGAAATGTGTTCAAATTTTTATAACCTGACATTGTAATTAGGGGGTGTGGTCACAAAATGGGTGTGGTCAACAACTTCCAAATCTTTTTGTCCCTCTAGTTCAAGGAAGTTGAGTGATTTGCACCCTGTCCCTTCACTTTATATGAGCCAGTCAATGATTCCTAATAATGTCCCCACAGAGGGGCGCTGTTCCTGTAGACTCTATGGATGATATTAGAGGAGGCAGTATGGCAGCTCCTACATGGTATTGTTACATAGGAGAATATGGCACTTTATGCAGAACAAACAAAATACCAGGCACGGGAATAGATTGCATGTCTGGAGATATTTGGGTGCATTTCTTTCAAGTGGAAATATCTTTCCATTGTTCCAGGTGAGCAGAACAGAGAGCAGCACTACCCCGGCCTTGTTAAAATAGAGGACATGACAGATTGGCACAATATCGGGGTGCGATATCTCTCCCTGAAAGGCCAATCAGACGCCGCTTTGTTCGAAAGGGACGTTTCTCATGGAGCCGACACTCAAAGCAAGTCCGTGGTTCCACTCAACACCAAGATTCCCAATGGGACGATATGATCTGGAATCAGTGATTATGGATTAAAGGGGAAGCAGACCCTTCTAATCAATATGATTGGACCAATCACAGCAGATCCAATGACACCAGGAACATGACTTTCAATGAGCAACGGGGGGTTTCTCACCTTCAAATGAATCATTAGCATTTTGCGGATAATTTGCAACCAGTCAGTTTACATGTTTTTGTTCTGTGCAGCTATCTGGTTGCTAAGAGTTCACTGTCATAGTAACCAGGGAGCAGTTTTGAAATCAGAATGGAAGTCGACTAGGAGAGGATCTGAAAAGAACAACAGACAAGCAACGAAATAGCAATAACACTGATGCCTTACAGTCAATATGTTATTGGTCGCTGGGGTCGCTGACCTCTGCCAATAGGATAGGGTTTTCAGCTACAGACTAGAATGAGCCAGAACGGGAAAGCTTATGATTCAAACACTATGCAAAATAAATAACAAAGACCAACTGCAAACTTGCTTAGAATAGGCCCTTTTATAACATACTGACAGTTGATTTAAAGAAAAAGGGGTTGTTCATCTTTAAATGCACTTTTATTATGATGTAGCGAGGGATATTCTGAGACAATATGGAATTGGTTTTCATTTTTTTTTATTATTTGTGGTTTTTGAGTTATTTAGCTTTTTATTCAGCAGCTCTCCAGTTTCAGCAACCTGGTTGCTAGGGTCCAAATTACCCTGGAAACCATCCATTGATGTGAATATTTCAAAAACTATAAAAGAAAAAAAATGAAGGCCGATTGAAAAGTTGCTTAGCATTGGCCAATCTATAACTTACTAAAATTAACCTTTACAAAAAACACATATTTCTGACAGCTGCTTATTTTCCTATCCGGAATCATTTTTTTATAAAGTCATACGGTACAGAAGGTAAAACCCACACACATATATATATATACATATATACAAGGGACCTCTTACAGAAACTTGTTGTAGGCCCCTCCCACACTCACCAGGAAGTCAGAGGTGCAAAAGAAAAGTCTCCCTCCCAACGTGCAGCATCATGATCTTATCTGTATGTGTAAAGCCTCAGGGAGAAGCTGCCATGAATAACAGAAGTTTCTATTCTGAATTCAGTTGCCCTTTAAGATCACTTGGAAATAATGAAGTGACGGGATTAAACAAATATTTGATTATTTCCCCTTTAGTCACAAAGAAAATAACTTCCGCCTCCTTATTTCCAGTCTATGATGTGGCGTTAGATCCCGGCGGCCCAGAGTCCTGTTCTACTGGCACTAACATGACGGACGGAGGGAGGGACAGACGGATTTATTTATCTGGATGGGATTCAGGAAACTTGACCTTATTTGGCTCCATGACTTGATATTAAATCTCTCTGTTATATTATGAGAAATCCCCCAGTGCCCGTTCTGACTTCCCAGCTAAATGGACTGAGGATTCAGAGGTTAGGATTCCCCTGTGTGGCTGAATAGTAAAGGAGAAATAATGCTAGAAATGTTCTATTTTATATACCAGAGGTTCAGCAGCCCTATAACCGTAATGATCCAGAAAGTTGCCCCCAGCAGTTCCCCATCTTGGTTCTGGTTACGCCTCTTTTGTGAGTCAGTGGCCCTGCACATGCTCAGTGGGTTCTGGGCTGCTGCTGATAGGGTCAGACTGGCCCAATGGGAAACCAGGAAAAAACGTGGTGGGCCCCCCAACTTGTATGAGCCCGCCAGGCCAGACCCCACCCCCTCTTTTGGGTGCTGTGTTAGGGCCAGGGGGACCCTGGACAGCAGTCCCAGTAGACTTCCACGTGTTTTGCTCATTTTCATCACCGTTTTGCAAATTTTTCCATGAATCATAGTGGGACAGATTCGCCCATCACAGGGCGCGGGTTACGTGCCCCCCACTGGTCAAAAAAATTAAAAATGTATCAGTCTTAAAAATGTGGGACTTAAAGGGCAAGTAAACTGCTTCACCTCCAATATGAATGGCTGTATTGCTTCCTGGATACATCCTGCATACTTCCCATCATCTAAAAATTGGGACCATTTAGGCCACGCCTTTCATGTGACCCAGCCTCCACGAACCTGTCAAAACTCCACCCATTCTTCCATAATGATCCTTGCACCTTCATAGAGAACATTTCCAGGCCACATAAAGAAATTTGTATTTCTGAATGTCACCCCCTTGTATCATTCCTTCATCTCTATGAACTAGAAAATGTTTGATCTCAGGGAACCTGATCTCATATTAACCCCAGATGATCCCCTCCATCTGCAGAAATGTCTCTAGCGCCCCCCTGTGGAGATTGTACAGAAACCCTATGATACACTGGACTAAGGGCTTTAGTTGGGCTTGTATGTAGACTAGGGCTGGTTTTAGGGTGGGTCCAAGAAGAGCTTTTGCTCTGGGTCTTTAAAGGGATCCTGTCATGGGAAAAAATGTTTTTTTCAAAATGCATCAGTTAATAGTGC
>CM044441.1:156415704-156426850 GCA_024363595.1 Xenopus borealis
TGTGTAGCCATGGGGGCAGCCATTCAAGCACAGGATACACAGTAGATAACAGATAAACAAGCTGCTGTGTAGCAATTGTGGAAATTGAAATAAGTCTATATGGCACAGGTTAAGTAGTGGATAACTGATAACAACATTATGTTCTACAGAGCTTATCTGCTGTGTAACATAAGCCTTTTGTTTGAATGGCTGCTCCCATTGCTACACAGCAGCTTATTCATATAAACTATAGTAGTGTTTCTGAAGCAAACACACCAGTTTTACCAGTGCCAGGCAACGCTGCACTATATTTTTATTAATTTAAAACATTTTTTTGTTACAGTTCCTTTAAATAGATGGGGGGAAAGATCACAGTGGAAATGTGACCAGCATTCCTATGCACTGTCAAACTGTGCACCCAGCAAGACTCTAATGGGAATGGATTAGAACTAGTCAGCAAGACCGTTACAGACTATTAGAATCCGAGCTTTATCAGGAAATATTATATATATATATTCTAAATACCCAGCCCACTGCTATAGCTTGTTGTGTGCCGATCGTGTGGTTCCTGTGAAGCGAGTTCACTGTGAGTGTCAGGGCTCACACACTATTCATTAATCAGTGAGCTTGAAAACGTTTCACCCATCATCCAAAGCGGCTTCTTCAGCTCGTCATGCTTGAATAACAATCACCAGGATCCAATTACAGTGCTTCCATAGACTTCTTATAGGCAAGTTTTAGGCCTAAAAGTTCAATGGAACCACCGCAACTGAACTCTGGTGATGGCATTGCCCTTAAAGGGGATCCAACTCTCTCACCAACTCACAATTTTGTTTTCTTTCAAATGTACTTTTTGAGCACATTTGCAATTTACATGGAGCAAATTAATGTTTCTAAGAGAATGAGTTGCAACTATGGGTCATGCAATTGTCGCCCGATCCAAAAATCACACCTGCATTCAGATATTTTAATCTAGAAAAAATCCTTTCGAAGAAAAAGTGCTCCAAACTGTCCTTGTGCCATTTCCCTTAAAGAGATATGATCACTAAAAATCAACCCCCTTTTTTTTTTTTCTTTTGCATCTATCATAACATTGTCTTTGCATGATATTTATAATATTTCCCCAATGCTTTTGCATTACCCATCTGATCCATCAACATGACTTATAGGTAACTACATTTATATTTTGAATTGTAGTTTTTATTTTCTTCAGTATGACTTAGACTTTTGATTTTTTTTTTTCCACGAATCTCTAAAAATTTGTGGGTTTTCCTATTTGTTTAAATAAATCGATATCGATTGGGTAAGCCCATCGGAGGGCCCCACGCATGGGCGTCTGCAGCTTCTATCGGCCCGTGTATGGCCACCTTTAGTCACCTGGCAACTAGTCTCCCTGAACTGCCTTCCCGTCAGCTAGAAAGTAAATCACTGGCTTGGAGCGCTTAGTTTTCTGAAGCCGCCTGAAGTTTCCTTGTGATGCAACTTCGGAAAACAAAGCAATCCAAGTGCCACCCCGCCGGCGATTTACATTTTAGCTGGTGAGAAGGCAGTTTGGGAAGATTAGTGGCCCGAAGAAGAGGAGATTTGTCGCTGGGTGACTAATCTCCATGAATCTTCACATGTCTGTCCTTAAGGTATGAAGATCCAAATTACGCATCCATTATGCAGACGACCCCACGTCCCGAGCATTCTGGATAACAGGTCCCACACCTGTACTTTTTTTTTTACTTGGATCCTTTAATAAATTTCATGATATTTGTAGTTTGAGCTTATGAGTTTAGTCAAGTTTCAAAAACCTCTAAAACCCAAACTCATAAATCGGCCTCCGTGAGTTTAAAATACTGGGCAGCTCATTGCTACTTTCCCGTTGAACGGAAGAAGCCAGAGGAGTAGGAAACGGTTTTCAAACCCACTTGCTTTTGCCTTTTTTTTTGCTACTAGATACAGTGTTTTACAATCTGGGCGAGCGAAGACTTTCATAGAGACAGATATTAAGATTTTGTTTAATAACAAGTGAAACAAGAAGTGAAACAGCCCAACGCGTTTAAGGGTAACAAGCCAAACAGAAATCAGGATATATTAATAAGGAAACACAGAGCTTAGAAAATATTTATCATCCCACGCCCCTCCAGATTACAAACACATAGAAGTGGCAGATTTATAGCTATAGTTTAACAGCACATTCAAAATAGATTTTCCGCTCCCTCGTTAGTGGGCCGAAACCACCGGGATTGGAAGGGTTAATAAGAAAGCAACACACGCACCACCACATCATTCTGTTAAATATAAAAGATCCCCATTCAGCGAGTGATCTCGGCTGTACAGTACAACGGACTATTTACAATATAGATGTGGGAAATAAAAGGCAAAGGTCTGGTGGGCAATAGAACACATTATTTCAGGTAATTTCTCAAATACAAGGCCCCAAAAAAAAGTGGGGCAGTAGGTTTACTTACAAAACTTGGGTAACAGTTAGTCGATTGTCTTTAAAT
Organism: Xenopus borealis; assembly: GCA_024363595.1. Taxonomy (NCBI): domain Eukaryota; kingdom Metazoa; phylum Chordata; class Amphibia; order Anura; family Pipidae; genus Xenopus; species Xenopus borealis. The sequence goes on from CM044441.1 coordinate 156,418,176, forward strand.
ATAGAAGGAAAGACTGTTTTACACTGGTTGTGACAGGTATCACTGCAAATCGTCGTCACTCTATGGCTGTCAAGTATATTTCTAGATTAATTCATAATATTATGTATATACAAATCACACACCGGCAATCACACAGCCATGTTTAATGCACTGGCCATAAGACACTGATAACCCAAAATCTCCTTAGACAGCATGGAAGGGCCGCACTTTTGGTGTTTATGCATATTCGCTTACAAGCTCTTGGCTTCTATACACATTGGAGAGATTCATACAGTCTGGCTAAATGCACTCAAATAAAACAGATTTTTTACATATTCGATCCCAATTCACAGCTGTAACCAAAGAGCCTTAATGCAAGCAAAACCTGCAGGCTTCTGCACCCCCCATTCATCCTACTTGGCATTCAGAAATACAGTCCATATTGATTCAGCATCACAAAGGAATCATTTGTATCGTCTTCAGATTGTCATCATTTGTTAACGGGTTCTTACGAAGAATGAGCGGGGATCAAGACATAAATGTGGGAGCGTTACTATGTATATAATAGGTTAAAAACACACACGCATAATAAAGACACAAAAATCCATGGAAGAGTGTAGGAAGGAGCGGTATACTGGGGTAATTAAGAATTTTGTTCAAATGAAATATTTTAAAAAAAAGAAAGTAGTGTACTCCAGGCAAACTCAATTTTGGGACACATTTTACAGAAGGGGTTCTTAAAGGGTACTTGACCTTTAAAGACCAATAATATTACAGGTACATGGTTGGCCCACCATTGGGCAGGTTTGACATTATCATTGGCTCAGCAGGCTGGAGCTCCTCTTCACTACATCAGGTACCACTGAACTATGTTGGGCAGAGGAGCTGCAGTCTGCTGATCAAATAATTCATACTCTCTGCATAAACAGTCTGAATATTAGAAAGGTTGCTATAAGTGTGGCCCCTATGTGTTTAGCATGTGGGCTTTCACTATGTTATAGAATGTCTTACTCTTTGCAACTTTTCAATATGTACCCATGTAAAAATAAATAAAAGGTTTTGAATTAGTTGTTGCCTTCTCCATCTTTGAAGCTTTCAAATGGGAGTCCGACAAAAAATCCTGCTGCAGCAAAATTGTAGCGTCGCGTAGAGGCAGATATTTATTGGACTCCCATTTGAAAGCGAGAGGCAGAAGGCGGCAAACAATTCTACAACGATTTTGAGAGACTAGAAGATGATTTGGAGAGGGCTTGAAGCCCTAGTCTCTCATTCATACCACCGTCGGGTTGCTGGGATAAACTGGACCCTAGGAACCAGATAGCCGCTGAAATTCCAAACTTGAGATCTGCAAAAACGACAAGGAAAGCTAAACAATGTATAGGTATAGGATCCGTTATCCAGAAACCAGCTATCCAGAAAGTGCAGATTTTAGGCAGTCTCCCATAGACTCGATTTTATCCAAATGTTTAAAAAGAATTTCCTTTTTCTGTGTAATAATAAAACAGTATCTTGTACTTGATCCCAACTAAGATATAATTAATCCTTATTGGAAGCAGAACCAGCCTATTGGGTTTATTTCATGTTTATATGATTTTCTAGTACACGTGAGGGATCAAGATCCAAATTACAGAAAGATACGTTGTCTGGAAAAGCCCAGTTCCCGAGCATTCTGGATAACAGGTCCCATATCTGTACCATTAAATTCCCCATCTGAATCTTACCAAAATTTTTTTCTTTTCGATTTCTCCCTGTTCTTCTAAAATTGGCACCTGAAACTTCTAATTTCTCACCTATTACATAGCTGCCATTTTGCCAGGGATTCATAAAAATTGCTGATAATTCTAGACCACGATCTGGTGCGACAGGCGAGAGCAAGAAGCACACGTGTCCCAGGCAGACAATACACACGGGATTCTATTCTAAATGCGGAGACAAAACAAAAATTGGTATTCACTACACTATAAGAAATGATGTGCCCAGTCATATAGGGAACATGCAAATGTACTTAAACAAAAAATGAATTCCATTTAAAGGAGAATTGCTCCTTTAATCAGTTTAGAACAGTGGTCCTCAAACTTGGCCCTCCAGCTGTTAAGGAACTACAAGTCCCACAATGCATTTGCCTGACTGTGGCTGTCAGACTCCATCATTGCATTGTGGGACTTGTAGTTCCTTAACAGCTGGAGGGCCAAGTTTGAGGACCACTGGTTTAGAGTGTGACCCCATAGCCTCCTTTAATATAAAGATATGCTCTTGCAATAGACACCAGCCAATTAAAAGGAGACGCATAAAATGTGGAGTTCACCCGCTATTAGGGAATTTAGCACATGATCAGATTATTTCATCAAGCCACAGTTTGTATTGATGGATGAGATGCACCCTGCCGAATTTCGTTGTAAGACAAGACGGACTGGATATAGGCAGTAATGCAAATACATGCAAGAACATTTTGGGAGAGGGCCGGCTGGCTAGAAAAGATAAGACTGACAGATAGAAAAGAAAGATATACGTCTATAAACACGACACCATTGGTCTACATGAAATCCATACAAATAGAAAATATTGATAATAGATATCTTATAATGTGCAATGATTTATTACATGAAAACATCCTTTATTCGTATTATTCCCATGTGCAAAGAGGAGCAAATCCAGCCACTGATACGGTGAGAAGCGCAAACCCTTCACTTACATGTACAGCTGCACTCCATGGGACTCAATGCATAGATTTCATTAGAGTAAAAAGCACCACTACAATTTGATCAATTCCCAGAGCGCGACACTCGTTAGGACTTGGCTGCGAGGAAATGTGCGTTTCTAATGCCCGTCACCCACGCCATTGGTACAGGAAAGCAAGAAGCGCGGTACATGGATTGGTCTGAGGCCGGCAGATAACAGGATTAGATAAATAGATAAAAGGGATTCTGTCATGATTTTATGGTTTAGTTTTAATGTCTAAATTACACTGTTTACACTGCATATAATCCACTCTACAATATAAAATTTCATTCCTGAACCAGCAAGTGTATTTAGTTGTAATATTGGTGTGTAGGTGCATCTCAGGTCATTTTGCCTGGTCATGTGATTTCAGAAAGAGCCAGCACTTTAGGAGGGAACTGCTTTCTGGCAGGCTGTTGTTTCTCCTACTCAATGTAACTGAATGTGTCTCAGTGGGACCTGGATTTTACTATTGAGTGTTGTTCTTAGATCTACCAGGCAGCTGTTATCTTGTGTTAGGGAGCTGTTATCTGGTTACCTTCCTATTGTTCTGTTAGGCTGCTGGGGGGAGGTTGTGATATCAATCCAACTTGCAGTAAAGAGTGACTTTATCAGAGCATGAGTCACATGACTGGGGGCAGCTGGGAAACTTGCAATATGTCTAGCTATGTCAGATTTCAAAATTAAATATAAACCAATCTGTTTGCTCTTTTGAGAAATGGATTTCACTGCAGAATTCTGCTGGAGCAGCAACTTAACTTAAAATGTTCCCATGACAGTATCCCTTTAAAAAGATGTAAATTAGTCTAAAACATGAATAGGAAACCTGCAGCCCCTGCTGGAATTGCTGATCTCCCAGCCCTCACAATAGAGCTGCATAGGATGCTAGGGAATGTAGTTTAAGAACAATCACAACGACACTAAATTTATAATCTGCTACCAGAATAATACAATTTTAGACATTTTAGTGTAAACCTTAACAAAATCTGTGTTAGATGCCAGCCAAAGGTTTAGGCACATTCACAAAAATAAGATTGTGCTCTTGAGGAATAACCCACTGTGTTCCCTATCTAAGCCATAGAATTATTCTGGCTCATACACGACTGCTAGCTCTGGGATTTCCTACTGAAGCAAACTCATTCCAATTTATAATTAATAAACCAAATTATGTTCCTTTCCTTGTGAAAATATAAAGGGAAGCCTTCTTACAGCTTAAGAATTGTATAAGAAACCACGAAGATCGGCTACTTTCAAATATTCATGACATCTGCTCTCTTCTCTACCATTTCTCTACTGTTTCCATAGATCTAAGACCCAGTTCCCGCAGTTGGGCAGACAGAACCGCTGGTTCTTTTGAAATCAGTCGGGTTCATGTAAAAAAAAAAATCTGGGGCACATTTGCACTGGGGCAGCAACGCATAGCAACCAATCACTGATAACTTTTTTTTACAGTTGTCAGCAGGACTGGTTGCTATAGGTAACTGCCCCAGTGCCAATTTGCCCAGTGTTTATAAATGCCCCAGTACTGTGTTTCTACGCCCTCAACAGAGCCAATCTGAAGCAAGTACACGTCATTATTAAGCAGCTCAAAATTGCAAAGAGCTTTGAGTGGCCAACCTCAGTGATTTTGAGAGATTTGGAGCAATGTGAGTGGACTTTATATCTGCTAAACGATATGCAAGTTTGCATAACTTCAATGCACAGCACTGAACAATTTTACAATTGTATTGGCAGGTGGATGCTTTTAAGAAAATGCCTATAAAATCTTTAAAGAAAGCCTTTACTTCCCCTTTAACAGCACCCAAACAAAGTTGTTATTGCTACTTTTTACTATTCATTTTTCTATCCGGGCTACTCCTATTCGTATTCCAGTCTCTTATTCAAATCAGTGCATGGTTGCTAGGGTCATTTGGACTCTATCAACCATGGAACTGAACTTGCAAACTGGAGAGCTGCTGAATAAAAAGATGAATAACTCACATTGCAATCGCAAATTATCTCAGAATAGCTCTCCCTGCATCATACTAAAAGTGAACTCAAAGCTCAACATCCCCTTTAAACCTGGCAGAACTTTACAATCGCTCCAGTGCCTCCAATGGAGGCTGCAGATTTAAATAAAGGCTCAGTAGTACTACAAGCTTTTTATTTACTATGCCTAGAGTACACACTCCAACAATCTCTAACTTGTAAAGAGACACTTCAGTTAGAGCCCAAAATTGGATTAGAACTTAAGCACCTTGTGTTAATCACTATTGTCTAAAGTTGGAAGAAACTGCACACTTTAAAGGACGATTATGGAAACTCGCCTTAAAGGTGGCCATACATAAGATCCACTTGTTTGGTACGGTCACTAAATGAGGTGATATACCCACTAAAGGCAGGGTGATATCAGGTTAATCTGATCATTCGGCCCTAGGGCCAAACAATTGGATTACAACGATTGAAATGGGCACCGACAGGTCAAGGACTGCATTAGCTAGCCAATACAGTTCTCAATTGCCAAGAAAAAAAAACAACAAGTCGGATCAATATCTGGCCAATATTTGGTCTAAAGGACCGATATGGCAGCTTTAATCCGCCCCTGTATGGCCACCTTTAGCTAGCAGGGGGACCTCATTCATGGGTCCCGAACCATAGGTTAAAAAAAGCCAATTTAGAGCAACTCCACACTGGGAGATTTGATTGCAGCAAATGCTATGGGAAGTCTGCGAGACAACATGCCCAAACGCACATTATTTATAACCATTTCACATAGCACCAACCGCACTTCCAGCAACTTATACAGAAGTCCCTTCATATAAACGCAGGCCATTATTACAGCAGCAGAGGCGAGAAGAAAACGGAGGCTGTTCCTATTGCTACCAAATGTGAAGAGTCATATCCAAGATCCAATACAGAAGTTACGCAATTGCATATTACTAACAAAAGCAAAGGAAATGTTACGCTGAGGTTGCATATTAATGTCACACTGAAGGTAAACTTGATAACTGATAAAAAAAGCCTTCTCCTTTAAGTAAAATCAGCATTGATCTATTGAACGAGGCATTCAGCAGGTTGTATTGCAAGACACGGGTGAGAAAGAAACTTTCCTTTGTTCATCATCACACAGGCTATAAACATGAGCAACGAGATCGGGACTTCGTTCACCTTTAAGTTAACTTTTAGTACCAACTTTTTCATTTATCTTTGTTTTTTTTTTAATAGTTCTTTAATTATTTGCTTCTTTCTTCTGACTCTTTACAGCTCTAAAAACGGGGGTCATTTAAACGCCCCCATCCAAGGGGGCTTCAAATTTGTTGTTACTGCTACTTTCTATTACTATTCAGGGCCTCTCCAGGCTACAAATGTATTGTTATTGCTACTGTTTATTACTCCTCTATCTATTCAGGCCTCTCCTTTTCATATTTCAGGGGTTTATTCAAATCAAAACATGTTGCTAGGTTAATTTGAAGCCTAGCAACCAGATGGCTGAAAATTGGAGAGCTGCTGAATAAGAGGAGAAATAACCCAAAAGCCACAAATAATAACAAATGAAAACCATTACAGATCGTCTCAGAATCTCTCTGCATCGTGATAAAAGTTAATTCAAAGGTGAACAACCCCTTTAAAGGGTAAGTAAATAAAGCATATACTCCTAATAATTATAAATGGACTTCCAGTAGATAACTTTGCAATGAAATGCAGCACTGTTAATAACGTAAGGATAGGGATAGATGCAGCTTTTTTCACATTTTGCAGCTCTAACATTACCAGATTACAGGGATATCATTATTAACTTTTATTAGTTTCTGTGCCGACCCCAGACCGGGGCACTCCCCCAAACCCAAACTGACAGTTTCAGGGCTACAGCGAACTCAGAAATAGAGCAAGCTTGGCCACTGTGAGTTTCCATAGAGAAAAGCAAACAGCAACCAAACTCATGGTGCTCCTAGAAATCAGGCAGGCACCCCAACATACAGAGATTTGGTTGGAGGGGAGGGAGTTCCATCAACAGGCAAATCAGGTTCTGCAGATGGCACAGCACATCTATCAGAATAATAATGATATCCCTTTAAATGTCAGAAGGATACAAGCTTTTTTTTTTTGCAATGTGTGATGAGTACCTCTAGCAACAAAACAGGTAAAAATGTATTTGTTTTTTTTAATCCATTCACTGTCGGTGGAGCCTGTAAGAACAAATCCATGTACCACAGGTCACATTAAAAGAAAGGTTAAACGTGTCAGGAGATTTAACCCATGCACAGAATAGATATGTTGCTATTTAAAAAATAAAGTTAAAAAAATGATGATTTTTTTTTTTGTAAATAAAATAAATAGCATGTCATATTAATACTGGTAAATAGATTTTTTTTTTTTTTTTTACATTAGCTTAACATGATTGTACTGATTGCCACAGACCCGTATTGGTAAGCAACTTTGGAAAGGTTAGAGTTCAGACACAAACACAATAAACTAGACTTTCTATGGAGAGAGTGTTCTGAATGGCACAAGATCATATTCTATGTAAAAGCATGAGATGGAGAGAATAGGGCACAAATCCTCTATAGCAATGATTCAGTTAAAAACTAATCCGACTAAAAATGACTCTCTGAAATACATAAAGTTATGTACCAGAACATTTGACACATAAAAAGCTACACATGGTAAAATTCATTTGCTAATTAAAAATATCAATATTTAAGGCTTCAAATGTTCTGCCAATGCCTTTTTTTCTTTTTAAAGGGGAATTATCAGAAAAATGGAACTATAATATTAGCTTCAGCATTCTGAAATAAGAAACAATTAAAAAATTCTGTACCATTTATGAAAATCAGCATCGGTTTCTCTTCATTCTGTCTTCATGTTGGGTGTCCGATATTCATTGACAGTTAGATCCATTATATCTTATGGGGGGGTTACTTTTGCCTAGAAGGGAGCCCCCTATAAGACATATTGGATCATTTATCCCAATTGCTGCAAGAATACAGAATGAAGAGAAAAAGTTGCCAAGATAAAAAGTGGCAGAATATGTAATGGATTGTATTTAGAAAGTATTGAGAAAGTTTCTTGTTTCGGTATGAGGAAGCTTATTAAATTTTCATTTTTGTGATGGTTCCCCTTTAAGCTTATTTTACCCTCTACTTTTTTTTTAACCAACCCAACCGACAGCAACCATCACATTAAATTCAGCAACTGAAAAGGGATAATACAGAAACTGAAACGATATTCCATAGCGAAAGTCTAAAGCCCTGAGGTTACATGTTCAGTTATTCTACGTGGGTATGTGTTTTTTTTTTCTGCACCTTTGTAAACATTCCCATACGAAGCACACTCCAAGCTACATTAATCGTGACAGGTCTGCGCTGTGATTGGAAACAAAATGTGATAAAGTAGTTGGGACGGAAGGCTGGTTGAACAGTGAAGGAGACAACAGGGTTACCGGTAGATTGCACTTTTTGCTGGCAGTCACCGTAGTATGGACTACTTTACAAACAACTAAGTGCAGCTGGTCTGTGTGAATCCTTTTCCAGGAGTGCTATTAAGTCACTAGATAAACAGCGCCTGTTATGCAAAGTACATTGTACGCAGTGTGTCCTGATGCACCTGGACTGCCTTAGCAAGTGCTTGCTGATCTCTCCCGTTACTCTGACCAGATGTATGGCTACCTTCAGCACTACAAGAAAGAACAAAAGCATTGCATTAGAAACAAGACAAAGGCTACAACATTTTGCATTATAAACCATTCTAAGCAGAGCTAGAATATTAGACCCATTAAATAACATGTACATTGTTTCCTTATAATACATGAATGCCATGTATATCCTGTCAATGATAATTTTATAAATGGCGCTTGCTTAGAGATACAATTTCTGTCACTAAAACTTGTCTATTATAATAATGTGCCTGTTGTAAATGTATTGCATGAGTTATATTCAGAGTTTACAGTAGGGGGTACATTATCCCTTATAATACATGAGTGATACTCAGAGTCCCCTGTA
>CM044441.1:156446084-156456524 GCA_024363595.1 Xenopus borealis
TTAATTATACCTTAGTTTGGATCAAGTACAAGATACAGTTTTAGTATTACAGAGATAAGGGAAATCATTTTTAAAAATGTGGATTATTCGGATAAAAGAGAGTCCATGGGAGACAGCCTTTCTGTAATTTGAAGCTTTCTGGATAATGGGTTCTGGAGAACAATTATTCCATCCAGTATCAAGAAGCATAATCAATAGAAGAGCAAGAAATAAATATTTATTTATAGGCCCATTTCCAATGATGGAAAGCCAAGCTGAAGACTTCAGAAAGAAACTAGATGAATGAAGAAGCTAGTTTATTCTTTTAATATATCTGGCTCTGCGGTTAGAGGAATGGGACTTTCCTCTCTGAGAGCTGATCAGGATTTGGGTTTTATGTTTAACATGTCTAGCATAGCATTACGGAACGACTTGTTATATGCCTAAATAACCTACTGGAATGCTAGCTCTTCATTCAGTATGACTACTGTGGAAAGTCAATAAGCCTTTGATATTGAATTTATGTGGATGACATTTCAGGAGTTTGACAACTGTTTACATCAAAACATCACAAGCAAAAAAACATTGTATCCTGGGCACTTTTGCTTATACTTTTTTTCAATATACTTAAAGGGGTTGTTCACCAACCAAACACTTTTGCTGTTCAGTGGTTTTCAGACTGTTCTCCATAAATAAAGACTTTTAAAAATTACTTTCGATTATTAATTTTTTTACTGTTTTTCCAAAATCTAAGTTGAACGTTGGTGTTTGAGTCTGACAGCTCAGTAAATTCAGGTGCAGACTCTAAACTGCTACAATTTTGCAACATTTAATTGATACATTTCACATCAACATCTCTGGAATCTTAGCAACTGTTGTATCAATTCTAACAGCTGCCTGTAATGAAACCCAGAGATTCTGCTCAGCAGGGACAAACATAAGAAATGTATCCATTAAATGTATCTGTTTAGAACAGTTGGAGGGGGGGGAGCTGCTTTAGAAGGTGAAAAATAACACTTTACACTTAAATATTAGAAAAACGGTTACAAATAGAAAATAGACAGTAATTGGAAGAAGTAATTATTTCTGGTTATCTATCCGCAAACAACTAGTTGTTTGAAGGTGGACTACCCCTTTAACAGCCCTGCCCTTTATGAGTGCAAATGCAAAAACTGAGGATGCATGCACTGGCACCAGCCAATACGATTACTGGCTATGTAACTGATGCAGATGCTATATGTTTTGTCAATGAAAAGGTTTCTAGATTTCTTAAGGTGTGATTGTCCTAACAGAGCATACAGTTATGTATTAGATTATAGCATGGATGTCTTAAAATAAAGCAAAGCATTTGAAAACAGGCTAGAATCTGGAGAAGAGGTTATTTAGTTAGAAACTACAGGTGAGGCCTTCAATAATATGCCTGGAGGGAAAGGACAATCTATTCAATCTTATTGAGAAAAGGGTAAAATGATCTACAGTAGAAGCCCTCAGAAAAAACAGTGCAAAATTCAGGAAAATGTATTATGCATAATATATAGATGGGACCACAAAACAACATGTAAAATGAGGGAAAACAAAATTAGGGGATGTAAATTTGAGACATCACTGTGTTTCTATTCCTTGAAACCAATGGAAAGTAAATCGCAAACATAAGCAATAAAACAGGATGCTAAATCATCTCGTTTCGGGGGACCCAAACTAAGTGGAGGAACGAGTTTTACAACCAAACATTGATTAATATATGTTTTGTGCCTGATTTTGTTTATTACTTTGGTTTTAGGAGACTTTCGTGGGGGGTCATGCAATCCCACCCTAAATGTAATCTATAGGTTAAGAATCCTTATTAAGATGGTATTTACAGTATTAGACTAGAATTAAGCAGACAGGCAAATCCTTCAAAAATCATAGAAAAGAAAAAATGAAGACCAAGTGAAAGTTGCATAGAAAAGGCGCAAGTAAAAGTTGATATAAAAGTGATGTACGTCACCCATGGTACACAAAAAATCTATTTTATTCAGAAGTGCTTATTTTAAAAAAAAAAAAAGGACAATAACTTACGTTTGATGACTTGCTGGTCGCCTTGTTACATTGCAAACTCTGTATTTCCGTTTCATTTGTCCACAGTGAGTTATTTCGACTTTTAAACCTGATTGGATATTAAACAACACAATTTATTTGTGTCATTTGTGATTTTGTTATGTTTAATTTTACAACAAAGATAAAAGTAATACGATGTGTGTGTACTTTAACCTCTTGCCTGCTGGAGCTCTCTGATCTTCCCATTGAGCAGTCAGAAATAGTCAAAGCAGCAAACAAATTTAAGGAGAGCGCAAATAAATAACAACCAAGGCCCTAGTGCTGAAGTCATTGGCTGTAGAGTTTATGGTTTATAGCAGGCAAGTGGTTCAATAAACCTAAAAGCCAAGTAAGGAACCTTTGCTTGTAGATAATTTACCTTTAATTTCTTTGGTAAATTTAACCCTTTGGGAATCGGTAAGAGGTTTCTGCTGCTCTTCGATGCTTTTGAAATCCAGAACTTCACACATAAATTCAATTACTGGTTGTGCTTTGTAAAATGCTGTTGCAGATACTGAGGAAAAATTTTAAAAACATTTAAATACTAAAGGTTTAGTTACATAAAACTTATGCAAGTACAGCAGCAAATGCACAAAAACATTTTAAGGGACATTTTGCCCATCAGTATTTAATCTTTGATATTTGTCTACATTTAATATTACACAAATAGATTTTAATTTTCCCACAAGCTACTTTAACAGTTATACTAGTTTTGTTGGCACTTTCCATTGGAGGAGGTCTTTTATAGGAGGCCTTGTATAGGAGGCCTTGTATAGGAGGCCTTGTATAGGAGGCCTTGTATAGGAGGCCTTGTACAGGAAGCCTTGTATAGGAGGCCTTGTATATCAGTCTATAGTCCTGTTGCAGTGTTGGGAGAAATCAACCTATAATGGGGTAAACGCCATGCCCCACTTCTCCAGGGCCTACTCCCCCCCCAGGAAAATGCACCTAAGTAGCTACTTACCCACTCAGTGGAGTTTGCAGGCGCCACCTTCTCCCCAGCCGTTTTCTTCCAGGATCCTATGGCGATTGGCGGCGCACGCGCAGTAGGAGCTTTCGCCGGATCAGCTCTACTGCGCGTGTGCCGAAAGTCATGAATTTTCAATTCAAATATTTTGTGACTTTCAGGGCATGCACATTAGAGCTGAACCGTCAAATGCTCCTACTGCGCATGCACCGCCAAGCGACTAAGAATCCAGGAAAAAGACGGCTGGGGAGAAGATGGCTCCTGAGGGGGTAAGTAGCAACTTAGGGGCATTTGCAGGGGGGGCATGGGGGCATGTTGTTTACCACATAGGTTGACTTCTCCTTTAAAGGACAAGGAAAGTATAATTAAAGAACTAGGGTAGAAATGTTGTACATTATGTTTTGTGCTTCTCTACCAGCCAAAGGCAACCAAAGCCCTTTAGTGGGGAAGATCTGTGTCCCCAGTAGATGCCCCAGTAGCTCCCCATCTTCTTTTCTGCCGATTCACTGATTCAAATGCTCTGTGCTGCTGTCACTTACTGAGCTTAGGACTTGCTAAAAATATACAGCACACATAGAATAGCGATTCACAGCGAGTGACAGTTTAAGACTAATTAGTAATTTATAGAGATAATTACTACATGACAGCACAGAAACCAGTGCAACTAGATTCAAAATTTAATAATCAGCCCTGTAGCATCAGCTTATATTAAAGACAAACTTTATTTTCTGCAACAAACCTTAAGCTTAGTTTCTCAACAGCTGCATGTGAGCATGCGAGTGTCACAGACACTTTCCAAGATGGTGACCCCCTGTGACAAGTCCTGGATCATTGCTGCTATTGACAAGCTGAAACCTTAGGCTGGTGCAAGAAGTTCATTATATAAAACACAGAGTGGGAGGCACAGGCTACTGCTAATCATTTTGGTACCCATTGTGGTTAATGGGGGTGCACTGGTAGTTTACAAATAGATAAGAGAAACTATTTTTCCTACCATCGATATTGAGCATCATTTTCCAGAGGGAAGGTCGTACAGACTGATGGAAGCCAAACCACACTTCTCTACCACCCCCAAGAGGATTTGCACAGCCTTCAGATGCAGTAAAAAAAGAACGACCGACAGGTGTATACCTATTTTCCAAAGTGAAAAATCCATGATTTACTATGAATGGAGAATGCAGCTTAGTACAATTAATACGTACGTGGGGAATGAATGGCTTAAAGGGGTTGTTCACCTTTGCGGTAGCTTTTAGTATGATGTACCACTGATTTGAATAAGTGACTAGAACAATATAAGGAGAGGAAAAGTTAACTTAAAGGGACTGTTAACCTTTGAGATTTTTTGTTATTTAGCAGCTCTTCACTTTACATTTTAAACAATCTGGTTGCTTGGGTGCAAATTCCCCTAGCAACCATGCACTGATGTGAATAAGAGACTGGAATATGAACAGGAGAGGGGCTGAATAGAAAGATGAGGAATAGTAAGCAGCAATACCAATACAATGGCAGCCTTACAGAGCATTTGCTTTTGGCCAGTGATGCCCATTTGAAAGCTGCAAAGAGTCAGAAGAAAAAATGCAAATAACTATAAAAAAAATAAAAAATGAAGATCAATAGAAAAGTTGCTTAGAATTTTCCATTCTATAACATACTAAAAGTTACCTTAAATGCGAACCACCCATTGAATATGTGTAAAATCAGTCAACTGAACAAACAAAAAAAGTCGTGCTAAATATATCCGTACCTCATAGAAGGTAAATGTCTCATCACAACGTCTAAAGCCTGAACGGTCTCAAAAGGGACACTGGGAAGACGACCAGACAGTGCATCATGTAGGGCTTGCAAGCTTACACATGCCATCCACTTGATGGCAACTTTGAATATGCGGTCTTTCCCTTCCCCGGGTAGCGTGACTTCTAACTCCACCTGCAGTGGGGCGCAAAGACAAAAAAAGATGATTCTGATTCCGTTCAATGAACATCCAAAATAATCCAATAGAAGTAATTTATTTAGAAAATGTGTTCATTATTTTAATATATAAAAAAAAAACATTTACTGCTTGTATCCTTACTACTGCAACCTCCCTGGTATATCTTGAGTTAGTATAAATAGAGATAGTGGGCCTCATTTATAAACACTGGGCAAACTTGCATCAGGGCAGTAACTCATAGCAACCAATCAGCGAATTAGCTTTTCTAAGCCTGCTGAAGGTTGAACACTGACCACAATCATCTCATTGGTTACCATGGGTTACTGCCCAGGAGCAAATTTGCCAAGTATTTATAAATAACCCCAATAACAAAAACACATCATGCCTGGGTACAGGTAAAATATGTACAAAATACCGCGCTCAATAGGCTCAGAGTAACCGATTTTAATAGACAAGCAAAATAAATTCCAACATTTCAATCACAACAGTGTGATCTTCCAATCCTGAGGAAGATCATTATGATGTGATTGAAACACTGGATATTTTTTTGTTTCTCTAATTAAATCAGTTACTCTAACTGAGCCTGTTGAGTGCGGTATTTTTTTGTTATTTTTTTATATCTAACTGACAAAATCAATTTTCCGCAAGATTCCTTTTCACTGAACTCCTGTTGTGTAACGGTGTGGATAGAAGGAGAGATAAGAAAACTTACTTTATCTCTTGCAATTGGCAGAGGCATTGCAGTATAAAGGTTTTTTCTTCCATCAAACACTGGTTTTCGATCCCCAAAGATTTGAGCTTTAAAGTGCTGGACCATGTGTTCAACTATTTCCCTAAAAGCAAACCACAAACAGTCACATTTATTCTTGTAACGAGAAATGACTGCCGAGAGAAAGCCAAATTTATTCTTAATCAAAATCTTTGCAGAAAATCAAACTTTACAGAAAAAATAATTAAAGGCTAATTTACCAAGTTATAGTTATAGTTTGGGTGTTACTGTTCCTTTAAGTAGTAGAACAAAGATTGCTAGAAAGGTCTGGTAATCACTCACCCAGTGGCAGTGACCTTTTTATTACCTCCCTAACTTAGATTAAATGCAGGTGGATATTGTACAGACTGAACAAGACTATTTACCTGTTTACTCGTCTGGGACATTTCTCTGGTTTTATATCAATGTCATAGTGATAGATTTCAATTTTGGGAATGTCCATTTCAAAAAAATTTGCCTGGAGCTTGATGGTCCTCCCTGAGGTACCGAAATCTGGCCGTGGTGGTGGCTTGAAGGTATATGTCGGCATTGGAAGAGGTGGTGTTGGGGTTGGAGGAACAAGCACTAAAAAGAAAACAAACAAAAGATCAAACATATCCTTTGTATACAATACATACATGAATATACAAGAAGATATAGCATCCATTAAAGAGCAGGCCTCAAAGTTAATAGTCAGCATTAATGTTCATTCATCATTTCAATCATTTGAGGGGGATCCTGATTCAGTTTCCTGCGGAACATCCATGTTATGTGACCCTGAAGTCCAAGCATGCGGTGTGCCCTTAAAGGGGAAGTAAAGGCAAAAAACAAAAATATCCCATTTTTACTTTCTTTAATAAAAAAAGAAACCTATCTCCAATATACTTTAAAAAAAAAATCTGAACCGTTTTAATAAGAAACCTAACTGTATGCAGTTAAATTCCCGCTTCGTTATATTCGCTCTGACTTCTGCGGATAGGAAACTTCAGACGGTCCCTAACTGCTCTACAGAGAAATGATCATACCCCCACCTTACTTCCCAGAACTCAAGCAGCTGTGTTTGTTTCCCTGCAGAGCAGCCTGCGACTGTGTGGAGATTCGCATTTGCAGACCCAGTGCAGTCTGTATATTATTAATCAGTCTTCTATGGCAGATTAAACTTGTGCAGTTTGGATCACTTATGATGATCCCTAAGCTTAACCTCCCAACCAGACTGACCACACTGAGCATGTGCACAGTCTTGGTCTTGCAAAGATGTTGAGCAAAGTTACAACAGGTTGACCACCCTGTGGCCAACTTTGAAAGCATAAATCATTTGTTTGATTAGGCTTGTGGTGCAGTAATTTCATGTTTATGTTTAGTATACAAAATACAGCATTTAAAGGGGTTGTCCACCTTCAAACAACTAGTTTTCAGATAGATCACCAGAAATGATGACTTTTTCCAATTACTGTCAATTTTCTACTTGTAACCATTTTTTCTAATATTGAAGTATAAAGTGTCATTTTTCACCTACTAAAGCAGCTCTGGGAGAGGGGGGGGTCGCTGACCCCCCCAACTGTTCTAAACCGATACATTTAATGGATACATTTCTTATGTTTGCCTCTGCTGAGCAGACTCTCTTGGTTTCATTTCAGGCAGCTGTTAGAATTGATACAATAGTTGCTAATACTCCAGAGATGCTGCTGTATCAATTAAATGTTGCAAAATTGTAACAGTTCAGAGTCTGCACCTGAATTACTGAGCTGCCAGACTCAAACATTCAACTTTAAACTTAGATTTTGGAAAAACAGTAAAAAAAAATAAATAATGGAAAGTAAATGAAAAAAGTCTATTTCTGGGGAACAATCTGAAAACCATTGAACAGAAAAAAAGTGTTTGGAAGGTGAACAAACCTTTTAAAACATTATTCTATTTTAGACTTTAGTACCCCTTTAAGAGCAGCCTTTTATATGAAATTTCTGTTAGTTTCCCTCCCATCTCACACTAGCTCATACACACACACACACACACACACACACAATCGCTTGGTCTCTCCCTCACACACTCGCCCCCTCCCCCACACTCACATCAACGCATTTCGATTCCTTAGAAGCGTCGTCAGGATGAACCCAGACGACGGTTCTAAGGAATCGAAACAAGTTGATGTGGTGGAATATGTGATAACCCAATAAACTTATTATGTATGAAGACCTGCGAGTGCCTCCAAGTTCAAAATAAATATATACACAGGAAACGCAATGCAGTGTAAGAGTTGACAATATATAGTCAGAGAGGCTAAGTGATCATAGTAGCACAAACAGACAATGGGCCCCCGAATGTTGTTACCCATATATAGGCCAACTCAGGCATCATATAGAGCCCTGTCTTGAGGTCATAGGGTAGGATGTATAAAAGGTATCAAAGTAACCTCACAAGTATTAAAGGGGTTGTTCACCTTTGAGTTAACTTTTAGTATAATGTAGAGAGTGATATTCTGAGACATTTTGCAATTGGTTTTCATTTTTTATTGTTTGTGGTTTTATAGTTATTTAGCTTTTTATTCAGCAGCTCTCTAATTTGCAGTGTCAGCTATTTGGTTTCTAGGGTACACATTACCCTAGCAACCCTGCATTGATATGAATAAGAGACTGGAATATGAATAGGAGAGGGACTGAATAGAATGATAAGTAATAAAAAGTAGCAATAACAATAAATTTGTAGCTTTACAGAGCATTTGGTTTTAGATGGTGTCAGTGACCCCCATTTGAAAGCTGCAAAGAAAAAGAAGAAAATTGCAAATCATTAAACTATGAAAAATAAATAATGAAGACCAACTGAAAAGTTTCTTAGAATTGGCCATTCTACAGCATACTAAAAGTTAACTTGAAGGTGAACCACCCCTTTAAGTAGAGGTGGGTGAGCTGCCAATCAGTAGACATCAAACTAAAGGTGGCCCGTACACGTAGAGATCCGCTCGTTTGGCGATGTCGCCAAACAAGCAGATCTCTCCCCTAGGGCCCAACGATCAGCTTAAAATGACTGGGATACGAGCGGTCGGATCGTGGGACCGCATCAACGAACAGATGCGGCCGCAATCAGACAGGATTTTTAATTCTGCCCAATTGACATCTGGCCAACTTTCGGGGGAAGCCCATCGGAGGGCCCCACACACACACACACACACACACACACACACACACACGGGCCAACTCAGTCTGTCGGCAGCTTTTATCGGCACATGTATGGCCACCTTAAGGCAATATACACACAGAAAGCCCATATTCGCGGGAGGGGGGGGGCAATATAGGCCTCAGACTCAAAGCCATGAGGTCTGGTCATGACCTAAAATGCTGTGAATTAACACAGTTTTATGTACCAGCGTTGTTATCTTCACATGGGAATCCCTTTCATTACAGGCAGCTG
Organism: Xenopus borealis; assembly: GCA_024363595.1. Classification (NCBI taxonomy): domain Eukaryota; kingdom Metazoa; phylum Chordata; class Amphibia; order Anura; family Pipidae; genus Xenopus; species Xenopus borealis. The sequence continues at coordinate 156,455,190 of CM044441.1, forward strand.
TTAGAAATGATACAATAGTTGCTAATATTCCCCATAGACCAGTGATCCCCAACCAGTAGCTCGTGAGTAACATGTTGCTCTCCAACCCCTTGGATGTTGCTCTCAGTGTCCTCAAGGCAGGTGCTTATTTTTGAATTCCTGGATAGGAAGCAAGTTTTAATTGCATAAAAACTAAGTATAGTACCAAGCAGAGCCTCCAGTAGGCTGCCAGTCCAAAAGGGGCTACCAAATAGCCAATCACAGCCCTTATTTGGCAACCCCATGGACTTTTTCATGCTTGTGTTGCTCCCTAACTCTTTTTAAATTTGAATGTGGCTCACGGGTAAAAATGGTTGGGGACCCCTGCCATAGATCCTACTGAGAAATGGATCAACTAAATGCTGCAAGACTAACAGTTTAGGGCAGGGATCTGTGCTGCCTGAATCTGCGCCGCGGGGTAAGTATAAAGTATGGGGCATGGGGGAGGAGGGAACAGGGTATGTTTTTTTAATTACAGGGTTGAATTGTCCTTTAAAGATGATCGAAGATAAGAGGACCATTTCTGCTACCAGTGCATATACAGGCCAACAGCCAACAAGGCGCCTTCTTAGCAAGGGCACACTATCCCCAAGATATTAGGCAAGTTCATAGGCCAGTGTCCTGTCTGATGATTATACAAGGGGTCCTAGGAATGTTCTTGTATACCCCATTTGATTCTCTAAGTTCATAAAAATACAAAATAACTCAGTAAAAGAAATACTTTATGGGGCTTGTGTGATAAATGTTTTGATGTTGCCAAGTGTAGTAGCCAACAGCGAGCAAACAGCTGGTAGCATTTACTGGTGAGCTATTTGAAAACAAACATCTCAGAGGTTTCTGTGACTAACTAGATGTGGGCAAACATTTTAAAGGCTTCATCATACTGAAATAAGAAATGTTCTAAATACAATCAATTTAATATTCTGTGGTGTTTCTGAAATAATCAAGTTTATCTTCAGTCCCTCAGCATCTTTTTCTCTTCATTCAGTCTTCATGCAGCAGTTGGGTGTCAGATATTCACGGACAGTTACATCTAATATATCTTATAGGGGGGCTCCTTTTGCCTAGAAGATGTATTAGAGCTCACTCTATTAAACTCACCAGACATCATGTCTCTCTACATGCAGCAGTTGGGTGTCAGATATTCACGGACAGTTAGATCTAATATATCTTATAGGGGGGCTCCTTTCCTAGCAGATGAATTAGAGCTCGCTCAAATAACGGATTCAAATACAAACAAAATCTAATAAAATAACAGCATTTTGCACAAATCCTGCATGTAGAGAGACATGATGTCTGGTGAGTTTAATAGAGTGA
>CM044441.1:156469663-156481055 GCA_024363595.1 Xenopus borealis
TTTTTTTTTTTTTTTTTTGAGAGACAAAACAGTCAGTGCAATATTGTCAATATAGCAGAAGGTCGGTCTACTTTGAAATATGTGTTCCTGCCTTGCATCTAAATTAAGCTCACATCTGCTGCAGAAAGTTCTTCTGGGGAATCCCTAAAAAGAAAAACTACACATATTTGGCATAAAGCCTCAGGGTAATGGCACAGTAAGCAATTTCCAGCAATTTGTTGGTCATGCACTTTAGAAAGACAAACAAATATATTTGTTTTGGGCTGTTTATTCTCGGTTCTATTTGGTTCTGTACAATTAGGCTGGGGACAGACAGGGAGATTCTGTCGCCTGCTAAAAACGCCAGGCGACAGAATCTCCCCGAATCTCCCTGTCTGTCCCTACCCTTAGGGGAAAGATGTATCCAAAAATGAAGGGAACACAAAAAGTTTGCATTGCAATTAAAAGGCCCTCAAATCCTATTTATATTCTGTAAAGCTTGTTAAATTACTTTAAACGCCCCGATTGTTATTGTTAACATTTTTTAAGAGCTACAAAGCAGCTCTGTATTGTTTAAAATCAACGTAAAGCACGGTGTAAAAACTTGCTGGCACCATGTAAAAAAATTGTTGATGATGATGAGGAGGAGGAGGAAAAGGCTCCCCTCCCGTGAGAATCCAGACTGCTCCTCAAACAGCAGATCTGATGGGATTATGCCGAGAGCTCGGAACAACATTCAGCCTTGTGAATGGAAATACATGTCCATATTTGGAGTTTGTCCTCGGATAACTCCCAGCACTAATGACTGCGTGCTAGCAGGAGACTGACAGTGCAGGCAACTACACCTCCCATGGATCTACAATGGCCACACAATTACTGGGTGAAAACAATAAAATTTATTCTAAAGCCAAAAGTATCACTGCAGTAAAACATTAATCCTTCCTCCAGCGCAGCAGCCGATCGTGAACATACATTGCTGACTGTACTCCAAGTAAATGAGATAAGGAGCAAGACAAACAGAAGCTTAGTATAATGAATTAAATCTATTCAGGGCCCTGCTCTGGTGATTGCAGCCAGATACACATCACAAGATTCACTTTCATTATTACATAAGGTTATGCGGTTTATTGTCATTTACACGGTTATGAAGTGCAACTGTAGTCGTTCAGGAAACCCTCTCAGAGTATCAGTCTGTCGGTGTCTCTAGGAAACCAGCCAGTCTACAATATGGACTTCCCAGGCCACACAGTTCCGTATTCTCACCTACGAGACGTTGGGGCAGAAGTGGCCGTCGCTAGCGACAATTAGCCAGAAATCCAATCACAGGGACATCAGGAGCAGGCGTAGAGAACAATTTGCAAGCGAAAGAGACTGCGATTAGCATGAAAAGTGAATGGCGCAGTGTTAACAAATTTGCAGCTGGCGAAGTGTGGTGAAGCATTTGCTGGGGACAATTCGCCCTTCAATGAATTTGTCTAACTCTTTCCTGTACTGCAACAATCACAATTTCCAGGCGATTTGCAATGTCAAACTATCCGACTAAAAATCTGTTTCCATATAAAATACCTTTGAGATGAATGGGGACGTTGTCTTAAGGTGGCCATACACGAAGAGATCCGCTCGTTTGGCGATGTTGCCAAACGAGCGGATCTCTCCCCGATATGCCCACCTTGAGGTGGGCGATATCGGGCTGATCCGATCGTGGGCCCTAGGGCCCAACGTTCAGATCAGTACGGGCGGTCGGATCGCGGGACCGCATCAACGAACAGATGCGGCCGCGATCCGACGGGATTTTTACTCCCGCCCGATCGACATCTGGCCGACTTCCAGCCAGATATCGATCGGGAAAGCCCGTCGGAGGACCCCCCACACGGGCAGATAAGCTGCCGACACAGTCTGTCGGCAGCTTTTATCTGCCCGTGTATGGCCACCTTTATTTGTATACAGTCAACATTAATACTACCACGTATTACTATTAAGGTGCATGCAACAACAAACTACAATTATTTCAATCCAGGGAGGACAGGGCAAAACAGTGACGTGCGGGTCGGAGGATTTCCCCCCGTCTGTAAAAGAAGAAGTTAGAAGCTGGAATTTGAAGGTTGTGGGCAGGGAGAGCAGGAGAAGAGCTCAACCCGCACCCGCCCGTGAAAAACAGTACGAGGTAGGCCTGAACTCGCCCGGCCCACACGCCACTACGAAACATACTGTTGCAAATAGTTAGTCTCAAGGAAAACACTGAATGGAGTAGAACAGAGACCTGCCATTAGAATTATCTGTGCCAGGGGAGAAAATGCCAACGCACTTTGTTCCACCCATATGTCAAGGTTCATTGAAAGGCACGGCATGGGCCTATTAGTGCACAGAAAGGGTATCTGTACAGAAAACAAAAATAATGCATTTTTATTCTGAAATCTGTCCTGTCTGTACACTAAGAAGTGGCAGATAAGCCTTTCCTCCCCCAGTGCAGATGCATTACCCTTGTGTTCACATGTAGAAACATAGTTGTCTGCTTAACAAAGCATGCCTGAACCTAGATCAAAATAAAGGGGATCGAAAAGCTCTATTTGTTTTTATTACAGACATCTAAACACCTATCACGTGCTGCAGTAGGTCTTGAAGGAGATTCCAGTTGGTAATGGAATAGGTGTGTGTTTACACTGCACATACAAAGAGAGAAGGGGAAATGTCGCACCATTCCAATGACATAACACCGGTGTTATCGGAGAGAAGTTAATGTGATGTAAGATATATTCGTGCCGTAAATAAGGCGAATAACGTAATTAATTGTAACGTGAATACAAATAAATTAATTGAAATTCATCAAGTGTGTGTCTTTTTGTTGTGACAATGTGACAATTAGATCCCTTAGGGTTCTTAAAGGACCAGTAACATCAAAAAAATGTAATTGTTTTAAAGTAATAAAAATATAAAGCAGTGTTGCCCTGCACTGGTAAAACTGCTGTGTTTGCTTCAGAAACACTACTATTGTTTATATAAATAAGCTGCTGTGTAGCCATGGGAGCAGCCATTCAAAGGAGAAAAGGCTCAAGTTACACAGCAGATAAGCTCTGTAGAACATAATACTATCTGTTATCCATTACTTATCCTGTGCCATATAGCAATTTTGCAATTTCCGCCATTGCTACTTAGCAGTTTGTTTATATGAACAAACCGATCAGTTTTTACAGTGAAGGGCAACACTAAATAATATTTTCTTTACTTTAAAACACTTTCATTTTTTGGTGTTACTGTTCCTTTAATAAACAGAGTATAAAGTGTTAATATACAAGTACCAAGTTCATGTTGGTTACTCCTTAAATAATTCATATTCGTGATCATAATTCATAGTGTAATTAAAACATAATCTTTAATTCATTCATTAAAAAATAGGAAACCAGAGAAAGAGCACCTAGTTCATGGGTTAAAACCATTTAAAACTCAACGATGCGTGGATCTGAGTTCATGAACAGGGAAACATACATATAGTTTGTATTATGCCCTCTCAGATCCCTGCATCTGACCATGTAACCCCCCTTAAAAGTGTAACTTTTTACCCGGGAAATGTCGCGGTGGTAGGTAAATGTGACCTAAATTCTGACGTTCAGCGCCAAAAATGTAACTGCTCTTGATAACAATATTCACCATTGACCGAGTAAGTCCATTCGATATGCCATGGGAATAGTGAAGCTAGCACTTGTCCTCTCAGAGGCGCCTAAAGGTGGCCATAGATGCACAGATATCGTATGAAACTAATTTTCGTACGATATTCGGTGCGTGTATGGTGGGAAATGAGCCGTCCGACATCGTCAGAGGATTAAGATATCGGTCGGCTGGTTGATCGGACTGGATGGAAAATTTTGATCGGATGCCTTTGAAAGCTCCCTGAACATCGCGCTGACTTCGGGTCACTCTCGCCGTCACACTACCTATCCATTTGCCCCCCGGCTGCCCAGGGAGCAGAAAAGTTTAGTTGGAGGAGCTAGAAGCTCTGCGCCTGACACGAGCTTCACCCCAGAAGGCTTTGTCATACTGTGTGAGCGCTATATATACCTGCCTACTCCAGTTTCCAACCAGTTGCCCTACACATTGTGGCTCGTCTGTAAGGGCTCTCAAGCTGCCCAGACTATATAGCCCAGGGGTCCCCAACCTTTTTTTTACCAGTGAGCCACATTCAAATATAAATAGAGTTGGGGAGCAACACAAGCCACAAGCATGAAAAAAATCCCTCGGGGTGCCAAATAAGGGCTGTAATTGGTTATTTGGTATAATCTATGTAGACTGGCAGCCTACAGGAGGCTCTGCTTGGCACTATACTTAGTTTTTATGCAATTAAAACTTTCCTCCAAGTCTGGAATTCAAAAATAAGCACCTGCCTTGAGGACACTGAGAGCAACATCCAAGGGGTTGGAGAGCAACACGTTACTCACAAGCTACTGGTTGGGGATCACTGATATAACCTGTGTTGGACCAACGATTGTCAGAGAAAATCTTCCGACCTGCAACGAACCATTCAGATAAATATAAAGTAGTAAAAGGAACAAATCACACGATGGATGCTCAGGCCGTTAATTAACAGGCAGCCACCGTATGACGGTTATGTCCAACAAATAGCAGTGACAATCTTCCATTGATATTGTCAGGCAATACATGCAGAGATCTTATCAGTAGCAGTTATAAATCTCTGTCCCTTCAACTGAACAACCTAAAGCTTTGCATGTGTTGGCTATAGAGTTCTTAGCTGTATAGCCAACAAATGAAAAGCGCAGGAACCGCCATCACTTGCCATGTGGCAAAAACAGGTTACCACGATGATTCCCTCTGTATAAACTAATTTATATTAGGAGAGGATGCCCTGAAAAATGTAAAGAAACAGTAACACCCAAAAAAAAGTGTTTTATTAAAGTAATAAAAACACAATGCATTGTTGACCCGGACTGGTAAAACTGTTTCAGAAACACTAGTATTGTTTGTATAAATAAGCTGCTATGTAGCAATGGGGCAGCCATTCAAAGACGCAAAGGCTCAGGTTATACAGCAGATAAAAATGGACTTTTGTTTCAATTTCGGCTACTATTAGAGAGCAGCTTGCTTATATAAACTATAGTAGTGTTTCTGAAACAAACGTCAGTTTTACCAGTGCAGGGCAACACTACATGATAGTTTCATTACTCATTTTTTGGTGTAACTTCCTCTAATAACATTTTTATTAATTAGTTGCAAATCATATGCCCAAGGTGATAAAGTAGCCACTGTAGCCAAAGAAAACAAACCTGGTCCACAACCAATCAATCTCCCACTCACCTATCATCTAAGGTATCATGTCAAAGCCTTGGGTTACCTCTATACACGCTGTTGCATTTAGCATTCACTGGACAAAACACCAATTTATTTTATTTCTATGAATACTGTATTAATTCTACCGGCATACTACTGCTATATTATTCAGTAAAAAGGGAATGGTTAAAAATCAATGGCACACAAGTAGGGATTTTGGATTCGGCCGAACCCCCGAATCCTTCCCGAAAGATTTGGCCGAATACCGAATACCATATTTGCATATGCAAATTATGGGTGGGAAGGGGAAAACATTTTTTACTTCCTTGTTTTGTGCCAAAAAGTCACGTGATTTAGCTCCCTGGCCCTAATTTGCATATGCAAATTAGGATTCGGTTCGGCCAGGCAGAAGGATTCGGCCGAATCCTGCTGATAAAGGCCGAATCCTGGCCGAATCCCGAACCGAATCCTGGATTCGGTGCATCCCTACACACAAGTGCTTTAATTTGAGTTGCAAACACAATCCTCTATACTACTGACATTTGAACACAAGAAAACGCAGGATATGGCGTCTACAAAAAAAAAGAAAATGAACCATGAACGCAATAATATACTTATGAGTGCAACTATGCATTATATAATGTAGCCAATTACACTTTGGTGCACACAAAACTGCATCTCAAACAGAAAAAAAAAAGAAAAACGTGTAAGAGCCCTTAAAGGAACAGTTCAGTGTAAAAATAGAAACTCGGTAAAATAAAAAATTCTAATATAGCTAGTTGGCAAAAAAGGTTATGTTTAAAAGCTGGAGTGGGCGGATATCTGAACAATTCCTTTAAAGGGATGGTGACACAGTCCAGTTGTGTCACAGCACCAAAAGGAGGGACGCTGTAATTGACAGTGGCTTGCAGAGTAGGCAAAAGTACCTTCTACATATTTGCCTCCCCCAAACCAACATTGGTTTAAACTTCACTGGGTTGTTTTTTTTTTTTTCAAATATACTGGGATTCAGCATAGGTGAGTAGCAGACTGCTAGAAGGGGAGGCATGGGGGAACTTTCCAATGAATGATTAAAGGGGTGGTTCACCTTTGAGTAAACTTGATGTATGATGTAGAGAGGGATATTCTGAGATAATTTGCAATTGGTTTTCATTTTTTATTTGTGGTTTTTGAGTTATTTAACTTTTTATTAAGCAGCTCTCTAGTTTGCAGTGTCAGCAATTTGGTTTCTAGGGTACAAATTACCCTAGCAACCCTGCATTGATCTGATTAAGAGACTGGAATATGAATAGGAGAGGGACTGAATAGAAAGATAAGTAATAAAAAGTAACAATAACAATACATTTGTAGCCTTACAGAGCATTTGTTTTTAGATGGTGTCAGTGACCCCCATTTGAAAGCTGCAAAGAAACAGAAGAAAATTGCAAATCATTAAAAAACTATGAAAAATAAATAATGAAGACCAATTGAAAAGTTTCTTAGAATTGGCCCTTCTACACTATACTAAAAGTTAATTTGAAGGTGAACCACCCCTTTAATGCTGGTCACAAGTTAAAACCAAATTAAAAATCTGCCTCATAAAATAAAACATAATTCTAAGCGTTTATTAAAAAAATGTCGGTGTTTTTAATATTTGTAAAACCAATTGTTGTTTACAGCAGCATTGCTTAATTCCTGCTTGTAAAGCTGGCCATAGACGTAACAATTACGATCTTTCTCGGGAAAGATGTTTCCAAGAAAGATCGTTCGTTTCAACACACACGTGTAGAGCTGAATGGTCAGATATACATATAGAAACAATAGAATTCTACTTGTATCTGACGATTCAGCACTAACAATGGCCGATGTTCAGGTGCTTTCAAAGGCATCCCATCAAAATTTTCCATCCAGTCCGATCAACCAGCCGACCGATATCTTAATCCTCTGACGATGTCGGTCGGCTCATTTCCCACCATACACGCACCGAATATCGTACGAAAATTCGTTTCGTACGATATTATCTGTGCGTCTATGGCCACCTTTACACTGTTGCAAAAGTCTTCGTCGCCCAGCAGCAAAGACAGTTCTGTTAATCGGTTGCCTTGTCTTACATTGTATTAAAAGTCTGACCCACCAGTGCAGAGACTCGAAAGGCCAAACTCTGTTTCAGCAGCAATACACATACAAATAATGTAAATATCTAAAGCTGGCCATAGACGTGCAGATATATCCTGAAGTCCCAACGCACCATTGCTCGTTGCAATCTCCCGACCTGACCATTTGTATTAAAGTAAAACAAAGAACAAATCCGACGATGTTCACTGCAATCATATGAAAGTTATATTGACAAATACTAGCGACAGGGACCCATTGATTTTAGTCATGCAGAAATCATCATTAGCCGACTGAAATCTTCACACGCTCAGGTTCTGGGAGATTTAGTCGATGGCGATTAATTGCCTTTTCTTTGGGTGACTAATCTTCCCGCCGGCTAAAACGTAAATCGCCAGTAGGATGGCACTCAGAGCACTTCGTTTTCCGAAGTCGCCCAAAGTTTGCTCGGGAGGCAACTTTGGAAAATGAAGCCTTTCCTAGTGCCATCCCGTCAGCGATATACATTTTAGCCGGCGGGAAGGCAGATTAGTCGCCCAATGAAGATCAGGTTTGCCGCTGGGCGAATAATCTCCCCGAATCTGAGCATATGTCTCTGCCCTAACCTATCCCATCGACTGAATGACCAATCACCACAGAATAAAAAAATGTCAGGACAAATCCACACATGGCCGGAAAACCGTATGAAACGAAGATTTGTATGACTTTACATTGTATCAACAGTCTGAGCCACCAGGTCAGAGAATATAAAGAGACGCACACTGTTTTCCAATAGCAATACATACAATTAACTAAATTAAATAGAACATTTCTGATGAATGTAAATTGCAAAGTTTCTCAGAATTTTGCTTTCTGTTATAAACCAATTTGTTACTTTGGGGTTGACCAAAAATTCTGATTGTACTTTCCAGTTAAATCTAGCAATACCAAAAGGACCACAAGAGAAATTACAGTAAACTCTGGTTTCTGAATTATTTCCTTTTTTTTTCCCCCCTCTCTTCATTTCTCCAATCAATGCGGTCTGTGACTAACTAGTCCTTTAATTATTATTTCTGCTGCCTTTTCTCTACATGTCTAGAATTTGCATTGTCACATTACATTTCTCGGAACCCAAATAAAGGAATGTTTGGCAAAGTAATTATTTTAACAATGCCCAGAAATGTATTGTAAAGACACACATGGGTTTTCTCCACCATTAACAATATGTTTGCAAGCAGTGACAGAGACTACAATCCACGATTGTGAGGTGAACACCGGGAGACAATTATCAAAGCTTGGAGACCCCTATTTTATCGATTTCACATTTATCAAAGGTCGAATTTCGAATTCATGCGAGTTTTTTTTTTTTTTAAACGCCCCTAAACTCGCATACATTTGAAATCTGTGTTAAAAAATCTAATTTTTAAAACCAGAATGAATAAAATCAACCTAAAAACGCGAATTGAATTTGATTAGAAATTAAAAAACTTGATTAGAGTATTTTCTCCAAAAAATAAATGCCAGGAAGGCTGCAAACAACTCCAAATAGATCCCTGGATCTCTCCCATTGACTCAAAAAGCTATTTGGCAGGTTTAAGGTGGCAAATAGTTAATTCTTAAAGGACCAGAGTACGATAAATCTCGAAAATAGAGTCCTAATTTAAAAAAAAAAAAAAAAACAACAATTTGAATTAGAATAACTACCTAGTCGAATTTAATAGTGCTGACCATAAAAACATTTGGATTTTCAATTAGACCCTTGATAAAGCTGCCCCTCAAGGAAAACCTCAAATAAGCAAAGAGAAGGTCACGGTGAAGTGGCATTACAATTATAGGACCTGCTATGCAGAATGTTTTGGACCTGGGGTTTTCTGGATAAGGGATCTTTCTGTAATTTAGGTCTACATACCATACATCTATTAAAAAATGATTTAAACATTAAATAAACCCAATAGGCTGGTTTAGCCTCCAATAAGAATTAATTAGTTTGGATCAAGTACAAGCTACTGTTTTATTATTATTGAGAAAAAGAAAATCGAGGAGTCGCTGTTGGAGTCGGTGGTACCATCAACTTAATTGTTGAAGTCGAAGAATTTATGTGGCGACTCCGCAGCCCTGGTTCAGAGAGTCAAGGATTCCACACGTAAGAATTTACATGGAGATACTCTGAAGAAATTCTGCAAATGTTACTGTATGCATTCTGCTAAAAGGATCAAATCAGATGTTCACCGGTGTATACAAAATGAGTAAATGGGATATAAAGTATTGGTGTTACTTAAAGATATACAAAGTGGACAACGCATTATCAACCTTGATGTACCAGATATTCCAGTGAGCTTTACAGAGTGTGTTTAATGAGTCACATCAGCCCCTGCACCAACGGACCTTACAGTCTACTTTTCCTATTACAGTCATGCACAATGGAGACGGTCTAACCATAAGTCCTATGTGCAATTGCATGCAGACCATTATCATTCAGCATTATGCTGCACATAGATGGGCACTTTATGAACAAGGTCATATAAGCTACACACACAGTTGAAAAAGACTTGCATACTTTCTAAACCACCTCTTAAGCTGGCCATAGATGCAAAGATCCGCCAAACAAGCAGATCTTTCCCCAATATGCCACTACGTGGCGGGGCAATCGGATTACGGCAAGCGCAATGGACTTCCAATGGGTTGGTCGGAAAAAAGCCGGGATTTTTTTTTTCTGGTGGAAAACCATAGCCTTTGGGGTAAAGAGTTTTAAAGGCATTCTCACTCCAGGTTCTTATTTGGTTCTGATCAGAAATATTTCAACTCTAACTGTAACAGGAAGAAGTGTGGAAGCAAAAGACACAACTCTGTCTGTTAATTGGCTCATGAGACCTAACTGTATAGTTTGTTTGGTATGTTTGTGTGCACCGTGAATCATACGATCCCAGGAAGCTGTCATTTTTTAAAATGGCAATTTTCTATTTATGATTACCCAATGGCACATGCCACTACAAAAGTAGATTATTATGAAAATGGTTTATTTACATGAAGCAGGGTTTTACATATGAGTTGTTTTATGCTATATCTAGCATGGGGCTAGACATATTGACAGTTTCCCAGCTGCCCCAGTCATTTGACTTGTACTCTGATAAACTTCAATCACTCTTTACTGCAAGTTGGAGTGATATCACCCCCCCCAGAAGCCTAACAACAGAACAATGGGAGGGTAACCAGATAGTATCTCCCTAACACAAAATAACAGCTGACTGGTAGATCTGAGAACAACACTCAATAGTAAAATCCAGGTCCAACTGAGACACATTCAGTTACATTGAGTAGGAGAAACAACAGCCTGCCAGAAAGCAGTTCCATCCTAAAGTGCTGGCTCTTTCTGAAAGCACATGACCAGGCAAAATGACCCGAGATGCACACATACACACCAATAATACAAATAAAAAATACACTTGTTGGTTCAGGAATTAAATGTTATATTGGAGAGTGAATTATTTGTAGAGTGAATTATATGCAGTGTAAACAGAGTCATTTAGAAATAAAACCTACATCAAAAAAATCATGATAGAATCCCTTTAATTACCCTGCCACATGATACAATATTGCTTGTAGTATACAGGTTTGCAAGCGATGCAGCTAAATGGAGCCTTTAACTAACCACTTTGTTTAAGAGTTGCATGAAGCCTGGTAGAACAACACTGCGGAATTCCCAGAGGCTGTATGTTGATTTAGCTCAGCTTAAAGGAACAGTAACACCATAAAATAAAAGTGTATTAAAGTAATTAAAATATAATGTACCGTTTACCTGCAATTGTAAAACTGGTGTGTTTGCTTCAGAAACATTACTACACTTAATATAAAGAAGCTGCTGTGTAGCCATGGAGTAGTCATTGAAGGCTCAGGTTACATAGTAGATAACAGATGCACTTTGTAGAATCCAATTGTATTCCATTACATAACATAGCTTATCTGCTGTGTATCCTGTGACTTTTCTCCACGAATGGCTGCTCCCATAGCTACACTGCAGCTTGTTTATATAAACTATAGTAGTACTTATCTGTTATCTACTGTGTAT
>CM044442.1:1495-12700 GCA_024363595.1 Xenopus borealis
CAATAACCCCCCAATGCTTTATCTCACAGACTCAGTCTCGTCGGCGGTACTGGGCTCCAGCGCGAAGCTGATCTGCCAGTTCAATCCAGTAGTCGATGCCAAGAACGTGGAGATCCGGTGGTTCACTCGCTCATTCCGCCCCTACGTGCATCAGTATAAGAACGGGGAGGACAATTACAGGGAACAGATGGAGGAATTCCGGGGCAGGACAGAGTTCCTTAAACAGGACATCACCCAGGGGGTCGGAACCTTAATCATCAGCAACGTCACCCTGGCCGACGAGGGGCGATACAGCTGCTTCTACGAGTTTGATAATCGTCAGGGGGAGGTGCACGTGGAGCTGAAAGTGGCAGGTGAGTGGGACCAGCAACATATTTAGGGCTCCATGGTCTGTTGCCTCATCTCTAGGGCTCAGCCTGGGAAGGAATGGCTCATCCATATATAATAGGAGAGGCCACCTCCAGAGCTCCATGTGACTAGTGAGCAGAACCAAGAGGAAGTGGAAAGTGGAGGTTGCTGAGTAGCCCGTCTTTGTATTCTTGGTGATAGTAGCCTTGGACCCATAGTGATTCAGTGAGGCAGAGAGAAGGCAGCATACTCACTAGCCTTGTTATTGGTTTCTGGGCTGCCTTCTGCAAACCCCAACAATCTCTGTTATCCACGAGGAATATAATCTACATCCATTAGACTCTCTAAGGGGAGAAACCACACCTCAGCTTATTCCCAGTATGTCCACATCCTAATTCATTGGCCGCTACCAGCCCCCCACAGGGAAGAAAGTCAGAGATACTGCAGCGCTATCATATAGAATAACCAGTAGTGCTGGGTACTGGACTGGAAGTACTGGTTGGGTTAATACTCCCCAATAGTGAGAGCACACTCAAAATTAATGACCCCCGCAGCAACGCAGCACCAATGACTTCACCTCCCACCTTGTTCATCTTTCGTGGGCTCTAGTATTGGAAAATGAAATTATATATCGCACACCCATTGAAATAAAACAGATTTATTTATTCCATGCCAGTCACAAAAATTTTGTAAAGGCACATTGCCCAACGCGTTTCGACCAATAAGTTCTTCAACAGGGGCACAAAAATAGAAAATATACAAAGAAAAAAGAAACAAAAAAAGGCAGAAAGAACCCCTCTTATCTATCCCTTTAAATACCTTATGTCTTATGAGTGCCAGGGTTAAAGACGCGCGCGCAAAGCAGCGCGTCTGATGCCGTTTCCGCTCTCCAAACCAACAGATTTTCCTTCCGGTTAGTGTCTGGAACGCAACTGTGCTCCAATTGCTGGAAGTTAATGTGCGTAAACCCAACTCAATGGATTTGCGATTCAATACTTCCTGTAATGTATTCTGTATCACTTCCGGTTAATCGTTGGAACGCAAATGCATTCCAACAATCATAGGGATATATTTTAAATAACGTTTTACAAAAATCAAAGCGCAAGGCTATAAAAATATCAATGGTTGTATAGAGCAAAGAGCTCAAACAATACAAATACTGCAATTTGTTAATATTCATTTCGAAAAAATCGCTGAGAATCCCCATGTTAAGACTTAAGTAGGGCACACCATCTGAAACATAAATAAAAAGGCACAAATCTGTGTATTGGAAAGCGGAAGTGAATCACCCAATCATATATGCTTACTTGCTATCTAGTCCAAAAACATTTGTGGAAAATTAAAACACAAATAATTTGCCCATCATGATAAATGAAATCATACATACAATCATACAGATAAATATCATTGTACCACACAGGCATTACACTTATAGCAAATCTACCCTTACGGGGATATGAGGGTTGATGTATATCTATAGCTTTAGTCCATCTACAGTCCTGATATCTTCTGTAATATTCCAAACGTGATAACATATTAAGTAGAACGTCCTGAATGAAGAAAAAATGACGTCATTATATAATGTATATTGTTATTCAATGAAAGTATAAATGAGGAGGACAGCAACACACCATCTCAAAATATAGTGTGAATAGGGTGGATAGCAAAACACACCTCTGAAGGATCCACCCCAAGAGTAACACATCATCACAAGCTGAATAGAGGCCACAATATCGATCTTATCTTGTCTGTAAAAAACATGACAAATTTAGTGAATCGTTTAATCCCAAAGGGCTCTAGCATTGAACTCATATCTGGTTTGTGCCAACATTATGCAAATGAAGGCAACACTTAACGTTATAAAGAGTTGCTGCCTGGTATCTCAACTCCTCACATTGGGAAGAGTAACATACGGCACTAAACAAAGGCAGAAAAATAAAAAGAACTGCAAATCAGAAATCAGCATAAAGAAAGCTTAGCAACAAGGGGGGAATTTAGTGGAGAGAGAGAAAGAAAATGATGAAAGGGTCATAAGATAAAGGGTAATAGGGAGAGCAGGGCTACAGGGTGACAAAGGCAAATGCCTGGAGAGCACAGAGATCTAGGAAAACACATGGGGTAAAATAAAAGATGGGGTTGGGAGGAGCCAGATATAGAAGACAGGACCCAATCCAAGAGCTGAAGAAGAAAATAAAAGCACATACGTAAATGATACATTTGTTGGGTTCTGTTTCTCTTTCAGCCATGGGCCTGAACCCTCTGATATCAATAGAAGATTACCAGCAAGGGGAAATAACCCTGAAGTGTGAGTCGAGCGGTTGGTATCCGGTGCCCGCGGCCACATGGCAGGATGAGTCCGGGAACAACATGAAATCCTCGGTGGAGATAAATAATAATGAAAACACCGGCCTGTTCCATGTGAAAACCGCTCTGCGCGTAACGGGCGACTCCAAGGTCTCCTGCCAAGTGCGCAACGACCTTCTCGGAGCCGGAAAAGAATCCTCGGTCCAGTTTGCAGGTGAGTCTCAGCTGCTTCTTCACTTCTTGTGTTTGTCTGCTGATTGGCCTAGAACCTAGTCTATAAAGATGTATATTGGTAATGAACCTGCTGGTCTGGCCTAATGGATTGGGAAAGCATGTGGGTGTTGGACCCCCCCCATACCCTGTCTCACACAGGCATTATGGGTAGCTGACTCCATGCAGATACTGCTGTGACTGGACTCAAACCTACAGAGACGTGAGATTATACAGAGGCAGTGCCCAATTAGAATGAACCAAAGCCCCTGGTTGTGCCATCATGTGACTTGTATTCAGTTGTGTTATGTGAGGTACCGAGTCTGTTAGTTTATACTGTTCATCACACAAATAGGGCGTGGCTCACTTATTGGCACAACCGGATCAGTTCATCAAACTCATTACAGTTTGTGTTTCCAGGTTCCTTTTATTGGAGAGTGGATCGCAGTGGCATCTCCCGCTTTATCATGATGGCTGCCAGTCTAGTGGTCATGGTCATTGTCATTGTCGTTACTCCCATAGTAACCATCCGCTTCCAGAGAATAAGTGAGTATCTGGGTAATAATTACTGTGGTTCTGTGTATATACAGTGCGTACAGACTGGGACAAGCAGAACTTGTGAGGTCCTTGATTAGAAGTAGGGATTTCATGGCCTCACAACCCATCTCTGACAATAGAAAATAGGGCCCATCCAATCCATACCCAACGTTTAAGGGATTCTGTCATGATCTTTATGATGTAGTTTTTATTTCTCATTGACACTGTTTATACTGCAAATAATTCAGTCTACAATATAAAATGTCATTCAGGACTGGACTGAGACTCAAAATAGGCCCTGGCATTTCAGGTACACAAGAGGCCCATCAGCCCAAATAGAGGCCCAAATAGTCCCCACCAGCCCACTAAATACTGACTTTCTATGGGACCATATAGCAGCCCGTCTGGCATTTGCCATAACCCACAGATTGCCAGTCCGGGCCTGATGTCATTCATAACCCAACAACTGTATATATTTATTTTTAGTTGTAATATTGGTGTGTAGGTGCATCTCAGGTCATTTTGCCTGGTCATGTGATTTCAGAAAGAGCCAGAACTTCACAATGGAACTGCTTTCTGGCAGGCTGTTGTTTCTCCTACTCAATGTAACTGAATGTGTCTCAGTGGGACCTGGATTTTACTATTGAGTGTTGTTCTTAGATCTACCAGGCAGCTGTTATCTTGTGTTAGGGAGCTGTTATCTGGTTACCTTCCCATTGTTCTGTTGTTAGGCTGCTGGGTGAAATCACTCCAACTTGCAGTAAAGAATGACTGAAGTTTATCAGAGCACAAGTCACATGACTGGGGGGCAGCTGGGAAACTGACAATATGTCTAGCCCCATGTCAGGTTTCAAAATTAAATATGAAAAAACCTGTTTGCTCTTTTGAGAAATGGATTTCAGTGCAGAATTCAGCCGGAGCAGCACTATAAAAAAAAAATTTCCCCCATGACCGTATCCCTTTAACATGTCAAGACTGGTTGTTATAGTTCTCCTCCCTCTGGATCAGGATCTTTAGGAGATGAATATTCTCTAAGCTTCATGTGAGGGATCTTTTCAGAAACATTTGTCATGTAATAGGAATTCTTATCTCTTCTAGTCACTCGCTTCATCTCCACTGTCTCTACAGACTCACATTTAATTGTATTTATCATATAAAATGTCAGTAATAGTCATATAACTTAATGTAACTGACTATTATATCTAACTATTATATTTTATTTCTTTTTATCAGAGAAACTTCAGTCTGAACTTGGTAAGTCGCCCAATGAGATTTCAATCACATGGAAACAAAAACAGGGAATTATCTCCTGCGTATGATTGGCTTAAATCACCTTTTCATTCCATTTCCCAAATCCCAATGAAATCATTTGCTAAGTGTGAGTGATCCCTATGGACAGAATACAGACACTAACCTGAGGGTCTGGGCCGGTAATTTCACTCCTAATACTCACCTTTTATTCTTTATTCCCAGGATCACTGAAATGCCAAGTGGGTAAGTTATGAATCCGCCCCTTTAAGCCATTTATACTGATCCAATCACTTCCCTGCCCCCCACAGCTCCGTCTTATTAAGTGCCTACAGATAGTTACCCACCAATAAAATTACTTTTTTAATTGTCTTTTTTATACCAATTCATATTTAGTGCCCCACACTGACCCTTCAAGCCATTTATACTGATCCAATCACGTCCCTGCCCCCCACAGCTCCGTCTTATTAGGTGCCTGCAGATAGTTACCCACCAATAAAATAACTTTTTTTAATTGTTTTTTTTTATACCAATTCATATTTAGTGCCCCACTTACCATGTTCCCCCTGTATTGACTCTGTACCCTGCTCACTGAGGCTTCAGAGGGGATTAGTATGGGCTGAAACTGCAGCAAGTGATCCCAGTGTAAAGAGTCACTGGGTGGAGCCGCTACTGGGAAAGGGATTTATAGTTCACTGCTCAGTTCTACACAGTTGAATCCCCACGATGGTCTGATACCTGTATCATTGACTCTCCTGGGGCCCCACTGTGACCATCGGGGCTTGAAGTAGGAAATAAATGTGGTGGAACGACTCAATCTCTGTTTGTATTTTATAAGTGAATTTAGATAAAACGCAATAAACCATAGTGACTTAATGTCTCTTTGAATTTGCAGCAAAGTTTTGGGAGCGAGTGGGTAAGTGTCCGACGTATTTGTATCGCTGGTGTATTTATTGTGTGACCAGTCATGTGACCTACACTCATCCCTGTGTCCCTTTATGTGACCAGCATGTGGTGTGTCTGTAGAAATGTACTTGTATCTCTATTCAGTCTGGGGGGCTGCAGGTTTACCCCATTGCCTTGAGTGTACCAGTAATGTTCTGCCGTAAAGCACTGGAGAAATGGGTTCTGATCACATGACAAACGTATAGTACCAATAAGAGCTGGAGGGGTATTAGAGAGGTGTGGCTGAAAAGCTAAACCCCACCCCCAGCAGTACCTCTCCAGTCTGTGTAGTGTGTGAGTGTTTATTGGGGGTACAAGCTGCTGTGGAGGGGAGGTGTGTAGTTAGTCAGGGGGTAAGTACTGGGTCCATACATGTAGCCATAAAACTGTATCGACATGTAAGCAGGGCTGTGATTATAACTCCAATAAACCATAGTCCAACTGGCTCTGTCATACACAGCAACGTACAGCTTGTGAATTAATAACTGCACGGTGTTGTAGTTCAGGTACGTTCAGGGCTCGCTAGTCCCGTAACAAACACACCTGAATGATGCTCAGTCTTAGCTCAGGGTTTAGTTACTCTCCTCATACCCAACAGTGAGTTTGTGCCTCAGGTGAAACCACAGAACCCTTAGATAAAACCATTTCATTTGAAATCTTACTCCATTAGGTTGAATTGTGTGTGGGAAGCGGCTGTGATGGTTGTGCTTCAATCAGTTCTTCACATCAGTCCCTGCCCTTCTCTCTCTCTGATTTATTAATGTTCATCCCCTGTTTATTCCATTCCACTTACAATATTATTTTATTCCCTTGTCAGACGGAGCCTGGTGTAAAGTGGGTAAGTAGCCTTTGTATACTCTATAGACTAAATGTTATAGATATATACGTATATGTTATACAAAGGGCAGCCATACAGTCGTGCAAGAGAAATCTGTATTAGGGTTAGAGGACAAAGTCACTGCAGGACCCCCAGTATCACCTCATGTGTGACCCCCTGATGAAGCCTGACCTCCCCCAGAACCCTAATCTGCAGGAATTGATAAACTTTTGTCTTGTTGACTCTCATGTGCAACATCTCTTCCCCAATCACCCGATCCCTAACATTTTTACTCCTATCCTCTGTATCAGGTACTTTACCTGACCCTCTAGCTGCTCCCTCACCTTTGGCCTTTTGACTGTTTTATTTACTACAATCTGTCCTATTTAATGGGGCACTGCCCGCACAGCACAAATTGCTTACATTTGCCCCAAAACAAACATACGTATGATATTATAATAAATGGGGGTAGTTTTATGCTGACAGTATCTCTTTAAAATGAACCCAAATTAGCTGGGGTTATAGTCTAAGTGTTTTATCCACCATGAACTCATTTTTATGCTCCTTCTTTCTTCTCAGATACACGTTTGGGCCAAGTCGGTAAGTTCATAGTCTCCTTATAGTCATTGCTCATATTCCATGAACAATCTAGTGGAAACTGATTGGAGAACACATTACTTCAGTATAGGAGTACTGCTCCTCTAGGTTAGGGTGGAAATAGTGACATAAATATTAATTTCAGGAATGAAAAATGAGTCTGAATTTAATTAGTAGGGGAGGGAAATATAGACTCAACTGGCACAGCTACTTACAGAAGGTACACAAACCATTGAGAGGCGAGTAAAGTTTAATAAGGGCAGCCGGCACACAATCTTTGCTGCCAGTCCACTCAGAGGATACCAAATAGTCAATCACAGCCCATTTTTGGCACCTACAAGGACTTTTTCGTGTTTATGTTGCTCCCCAACTTTTTGTATTGTGGAATGTGGCTCATGGGTAAAAAAGGTTGGGGGCCAACGTCTCACACCAAAGAGAGGAGACAGAAGCTACAGATAGGGAACCATCTCAGGAACAAGATCAGGTACCATAGAGAGGAGACTGAAGATACAGATAGGGCAGCCATTGCAAGAACATGATAAGGTACCATAGAGAGGAAACTGAAATACAGATAGGGCAGCCACTGCAGGAACAGGGTCTGGTACCACAGAAAAGAGATTGAAGGTACAGATAGGGCAGCCATCGCAGGAACAGGTTCAGGAACAGGATCTTTTACTATACAGAGGAATCTGAACTACAGAAAGAACAGCCTTTGCAGAATCAGGTACCATAGAGATGAGACTGAAGATACAGATAAGGCAGCCAAATCAGGAACAGAATTAGGTACCATAAAGAGGAAACATGCTACAGATATGGTAGACATTACAGGAACAACCCCAGATATCATAGAGAGGAGACTGAAAATACAGATAGGGCAGCCATCGAAGGAGCAGGATTAGATACCATAGAGAGGAGACTGAAGATGCAGCTAGGACAGCCATTGTAGAAGAAGGATTAGATACCATAGAGAGGAGACTGAAGATACAGATAGGTCAGCCATCGAATTAGCAGGATTAGATACTATAGAGAGGAAGCTGAAAATACAGATAGGACAGCCATTGTAGGAGAAGGATTAGAGAGGAGACTGAAAATACAGATAGGACAGCCATTGTAGAAGAAGGATTAGATACCATAGAGAGGAGACTGAAGATACAGATAGGACAGCCATCAAATTAGCAGGATTAGATACTATAGAGAGGAGGCTGAAAATACAGATAGGACAGCCATCGTAGGAGAAGGATTAGATACCATAGAGAGGAGACTGAAAATATAGATAGGACAGCCATCAAAGGAGCAGGTTTAGATACCATAGAGAGGAGACTGAAGATGCAGATAGGACAGTCATTGTAGGAGAAGGATTAGATACCATAGAGAGGAGACTGAAAATACAGATAGGACAGCCATTGTAGGAGCAGGTTTAGATACCATAGAGAGGAGACTGAAGATGCAGATAGGACAGCCATTGTAGGAGAAGGATTAGATACCATAGCGAGGAGACTGAAAATACAGATAGGACAGCCATCAAAGGAGCAGCATTAGATACCATAGAGAGGAGACTGAAGATGCAGATAGGACAGCCATCACAAGAACATGATCAGATATGATAGAGAGCAGAAGATACAGATAAGGCAGGCAAATCAGGAACATAATTAGGTACCATAAAGAGGAAACTGGAGCTACAGATAGGGCAGCCATCGCAGGATCAGAGACCATAGAGAGGAGACTGAAGATTTACATGGTTAGAAGAAGATGCATTTCTGTAGAATAAATGTGTAATTTATAAGGAAACTAATGTATCTTTATATTTTTTTTAGGTGAGGACCGTAACAGAATAAGTAAGTTTCACCCATCGTTGGTGCACTTATTGTCCATGTGCCCCTCCATTTCTATTCCCTAGTGCCTTGGATCTGAGTCTAATAGCCCAGTCTGTCCATGTGTCACTGCCCTAATGACTTTCCATTAACCTGCCCCTGTCTCTGCCTTTCTGCCCCTCTCTCTCTGTCCCTCTTTATTTTCTGATAATATTAATAAGGACTTGTGGGAATATTTCCCATGCTCCTCTCTTTTCAGATATTATGAAGAATTGTCTATGTTTAAATAAAGGTAAAGTTTAAAAGTTCACATTTCCTGGTATAAAACCTGTCTTTGTTGTAATTACCATAGAGATTCCAGTTTTGGGGTCACATTGGGGGGCTGTTCACTAGGACGTGTCTGTGTCAGTGAGGGATGAGCAATAACTTCATAATGTTCTTCTGGTTGGTCGTTGCCCGGCAGCCAATGAGACGTTGTACAAGTGCCTTGCCTTGTTTCTCAAGCCCCGGGGCCCATGGGTGGTGCTTGGCCCTAAACTGCTACACGTAAATCTTATTAAAGGGACAGTCTTGTCAGAGTATTTGCAGAACAGTCCCCAGATATCAAAGTAAGGAAAATAAACGTTTACCCCAAATCTTATCCTAATTAAGAGGCGTGACTATCCACTTGCATGGGGCAAAGGGGCCTAAATACCTGATGTGTGAAACCCGCAGAACCCACACTTTGTCAGTTGATAACAGAGTTGTGTGAGTTGGGAGGGGGCAGGTGAGGGTTGGGTGCAGCTTTGTCCTTCCGCCCATCTCTGCTACAGATAAAGGGGGGCAGTCAGTTTATGTTCATATCTTCTAATATCTTCTAATAAACTCCTTCCCTCGTAGTGTCGGTGACGCTCAACACAGAGACGGCCCCCGCAGAGCTGCAGGTGTCACAGGACAGGAAGAGTGTTAAGAGACCCACCCCACTGGATCCCAAGCCTGAGAACATGAAAGAAGGATACGACACGTGTGTGATTGGGGCAGAGGGATTCACGTCGGGCAAACACTGCTGGGAGGTGCAAATCCCCGACAGGTTCTGTAGCATTGGGGTGGCACAGGGCCCCCAGCAGTCTGTGGTTGCTATGCAACTGTATGACTTGAGCCATAAGATCCAGCTGGGCCTAGAGAGAGATCAGACTTACCGGCTCTACGTGCTGCTGGACTATGAGGAGGGGAGTGTGACGGTATTTAGGGCAGATATATTAATGTATATCGTCACTGAGAAGAAACCATTCACTGGCACCGTTTATCCCTTCTTTGAGGTGCTGAGTGACCAGCCAATCCTGATGTGACTTGATACTAATGTTACTCCTCCGTAGGAACTAGGGATGCTCCAAATCTTGGAATCAGTTTGGGATTCGGCCTTTTTCAACAGGATTCAGCAAAATCCTTGTGCCTGGCCAAACCAAATCCTGATTTGCATATGTAAATTAGATAAGGGAAGGCATGTCACAAAACAAAGTAATAGGTTTTTTTCCCACTTTTTCCTTTCCCACCTCCAATTTGCATATCCTAATCAGTATTCGGCTGAATCTTTCATAAAGTGTTTGGGAATTCGGCCGAATCCAAAATAGTTGATTTTGTGCGTCACTAGTAGTAACCCATAGCAACCAATGGACAACTTGCTGTAATCACTAGGTTCTGATTGGATTCTTCTCTGAACTGACATGTTGTCCTGTAATTGGTTTAAATTCCATGTGTTTCCCATAGGGATGCACTGAATCCACGATTCGGTTGGGGATTCGACCTTGTTCAGCAGGATTCGGATTCGGGGTTCAGCCAAATCCAAAATAGTGGATTTAGTGCATCCCTAGTTTCCCAGAAATACACAGTACAACACGAGGGAGTAGCTCACAGTGAGTATAGAACATTCCTTCTCATTCCTAGTGTGAGTGGGAGCTGCCATACTGCATTGCTTTCCTTCGGCTGAGATATTCTCATTCATTTCTGTGTAACCACTAGGGTTGTGTGTTGGTATTGTAGGCAAACAATATGGCAGCTCCTCCTCACATAGGAAAAGAATGTTCTACATTCACAAAATGCAAGCACTAATTATTAGATAGCATGTATGATGCAGGACAGCCTGGGGACTCTGCCCAATCACGTGTCAGTCTTTTTCCAGACTGCTGATGATGTCACACATTATGGCCGCTGTGTGCAATTTAATTGCAAGAATGTATTTAGCTTTAACTATTCATTACATGTGAACTAAATGCACTTAATAAGCCTTTGCTGCTGAAGCTTTGGGCTTCTTTTTGCTGCCTCCTTTATGGGTATTAATGCTGTATGTCGGGGTGATACTGCCAGCTCCTTTAAATGGGTTGTTCCCCTTTAAATGAACTGTCAGTATGA
>CM044442.1:77916-89235 GCA_024363595.1 Xenopus borealis
GTCTTGAGCAGACTCATTGTAAGGAAGGGGTACCATACTGCTTCAGCATTGCAAGCCTCCAGCCAACCCTGCAAGCACCCTGTGTAATAAAAGGTAAATATAACCTCTGTGTCTACATAGAGGACAATAGAAAAAAACAATAGCAAAGAGGCATAGAGGAGTGTCTGCACCTTACCTGATAGCAGCCAGCAGGATGATAACTCCAGTTAGAGCCCTGATAGCTTTCAGCTGAGGGACATAATTAACTAATTAACATGCAGACTTCCCAGTATAATGAATGTTTCAAACACACGGTGGATACTGAGAAATCATACTCGCCAGACTCAGGTACTACACTGCTTCAGCAGAGAGATTCACTAGCCAGTACTAAAAGTACCTTGTGTAACAAGAGCCAATATAACCACTGTGTTTAGCACAGAGCTCAAAGACTCACACCATAAGACTTCAGATAATACAAGACGTCAGAGGAACACAGGCACCTTACCAGGTGGATTAAGAACAGAGTCATAAGAAATGAAGGAGGTGCCATACTGCTTAAGCCATGCAAACCTCTAGCCAGTCCTGGAGGTGCCTTGTAACAAGAGCAGATATAACATATGTGTCTGCACACAGGACACAGGTTCTCCCATACAAAACTTAAAATATTAAGCAGAGGAGCTGAAAGGTATACCTGCACCTAGTTATCAGGATGGAAACTCCAGCCATAGCCCTGATAGCTGAGGTCATAATTAGCTAATTAGCATGCAGACTTCCCAGTGCACTGAGCATTTTAAACACACAGTAGAAACTGAAGAATCATACTCACCAGCTTCAGGCTGTTATAACTAGCCCATACCCATGGCCCTTTTGCAGAAGTTCTGTAAAGCCTCACATAACTCAAAAGAAAAAGGGGACACCAAAAAGCTCACAGGTAACAATGTGGGAAGCCCACACCTGTGTCTTTTCCCAAACAGCATTGGATTGAATCTTGTGCCTCGCTGGGCATATAGCAGGGGGGCTATTTTAGCACAGGGCTAGGAGGACCATGGGAATGCCCCACATCTGCATTCAGTGTCGGACAGGGACACCAGGGGCCCACCCAAAAACCTTAGACCAGGGGCCCACCATAAAACTTTAGACCAGGGGCCCACTCTCAGTACTATTATTCTTCCTCTACTCATTCAACCTCTATTCTCCTAGTTTCTTTTCATACTATAATCAATTATTCCATAGCCTCTTTGTTCTCATAGAAATAGGGAATGGCCATGAAATAGGCCTAAAGTTTAGCAGCATGAGGTCCCACTGACACCTGGGCCCACCGGGAGTTTTCCTGGTATTCCGGTGGGACAGTCCGACACTGCCTGCATTACTTCCCAATAAATGATCATTTACAGATAATGCATCATGGGGCATCAGGTTATTTCTTCTCCATTACTGGGAATCATCCATCTGTGTCTACACAGAGGTAAAAAATAAACAAAAGTAAAACAAAACTGTGTGACTTCTATCAAAATTCACCAAAAAAGTGAGGAGGGAGATCCTACCTCCCTGTCCAGTGAGGAGGAAGTCATGTGGTCTTATAGGTCATTATTAATTCTGATTGGCCATGTTATAGGTCCTACCTCCAGGTCTGGGAGGGGCAATACCATGTGTACTGACATGGAGGGATGCAGAAGAAAAAAACACCCACTGAATTTAATATATTTGGAGTAAGAAAAAATATGTCACATGCAAAGAAAATGAATCACTAGTACTTACCTGTAGGTGAACAACTTATTTCTGTATTGTCAATATTTCTTCTCTCATTGGGAATGTGATATAGACTTGTCTGTGTTTCATCCACTCATAACTACTGGGGATAACAGTAACACATTTCCAACCAGAGCTTTTCTCTTTCTCTATTTCCCATAATCTGAATCTGGGAACAGTTGTACATTCATACAAACCTGCACTTACTGAACCAGTAGTGAAATCATTGTCTATTCTTCATGAATCAGATGGAAGTTGAGCGTAGGACTGGCCAGATATGGGATGACTTTCACGTAGTTGTTCAGCTTAAATATATTGTAATATATGGACAAACAAGCAGAGCCGCCCATGCACTTCCTGCTGCGCAGAGACTCTACAGGCGTGCTGTCCATGGACTTCTGCAATCTCTTGCAACAAAAAAGGTAAGTGCACATTTTTTACACACTTACCTGCACGTACAGAAACTTACAGTACATTTATACACTTACACACACATTTTAGGTATTTTTTCATTATATTATTTTCATTATATTATATATTTTTTTAGCACACTTTTCTCATTTTGCACACTTAGTTACATATATTTACACACTTAGACAACTTTTAGAAGTGCACAAACATGTATACACATTGTGAGACACCAGCTGGAAAAGTAATAAATGGCGTCTATATTTCACCTAGGTTTCTTACCTTTACATGGTAAGGGGCTCCAGGGAATAGATATAGGGAGAAAATCTTATGGGTTTTCTCCAAGTTATTTCGAATCTCTGGTCTGGGGCCTGGAGTCCAGAGGCTTTGTAGTGCATTGGGTGGGATGAAGCTTCCATTCCTAGGTCCATTCCGGTTTTTGTACCAGCAGCATGTTCAGCCGACTGAATAGTAAAAGGAAGGTTTTTATAATTCAGAAGGGTGAGAGTGGAAGAGGAGAGATCAGGCTCCCTAAAACCAATCCAGTGACACTCAGTGGGAGAGGTACTGAGGCTTGTAAGGAGGAATAGAATATTCCTGACTGTTGCCATGCTGAAGTAAGCTGTTTTTGTTTTCTCACTGGAACTGTGTTATTTTGCCAAATAAACAAGCAGGCCCAGTCCTGTTTACAACCTCTACTTGCTGTTCCCTTCATGTTAAGCAAGCTCTGCAGCAATTAATTGAGCAAATCCCCACAACATCTATACACAAAAACTCAAAAACGGGTATTTTATTTTTTTACTCATACATTGTTTGGCTTTATTTACCTAAAAATTGTTTATTTTTACAGCGTGACTATTGGGTAATAGATTTTGGCCACTAATTACGGTGTCGGATCAGTAGTGAGTTTGTAGTTTTTTTTGCAATTTTCTCCCTGCATCATTGTTCCTTATGTAAATTTTGTATAGTTTTGCTGTTTGGTGCTTTGGTATAGAAATATATATTTTACTTAGTTTGATCCATCAGAATATATGCTTTCCAAAAATATATGGTTATCTGGGGGTCTTTTTACAGTTTGGGGGTCTTACAACACATAACACGCAGTCGGGGTACTGTTTTCAGCATCTGAGTTGGTTAGTGTGAAAATTTATGTATGATTTTCATTTGGAGTCCGTACATACCACATACTTTGGTATATCTATGCATATTGGGCATCAAACTGTTCCGTAGACCCTTGGCTTAATATTTAAGGTGTTTTACAATTGTATGTAAGTAATTGGGTGAGATAAATATGGCCAATTGCAATATTTTTAGGCCATTTTCAGAACTGTCATAAAAACCGCTGCCTTTAGTGTAGCTTTGAAGTATTGCAGTTTGGAGTAGAAAGACAAAATTACCTATTTTTGATTAGTCAGAATGTGTACTTTTCAAATATATATATTTTGGGGGGTCTTTTGGCAGACAATGCTCAGTCGCAGGTCTTCACAGAAGGTTCAAAGAATGGGGAGTCGGCAGCGGAGAAAAGTCATATGCACTGATTTTAATTGGGGTCCGCACATGCGAGCTGCTTTGGTATATCTATGCATACTGGGCATCAAACTGTTCCGTAGACACTTGGCGTCAATATTTATGGTGTTTTACAATTGTATGTAAGAAATTGGGTGAGATAAATGCACCCAATTGCAATATTTTTAGGCAATTTTCAGAAATGTAAAAACAGCTGCCTTTATTGCCAAATTTTGGAAAGGTTTGTGGCTTGGTGCTTTGAAATAGAAAGACATGCATACCCAATTTGGATTCGGCGGAATGTTTACTTTCCAAAAATATATGTTTTTTGGGGTGAACTTGCTTTTTTGTAACTTTGCCCCCCTGAAAATTATGTAAATGTGTTTATTTTGCAGTACCTTAAATGACAGACCACATGGGGCCTTCCTTTTGGGACCCATATATGCCACAAGCTTGGGTACACCTATACATATTGCACATCAAACTGTTCAAGCTTTCATATTTGGGGTGATTTCTCGATACCTAAAAGTATGTGGGAAATACGATGTGGCAGGGTGGAAATTTTGAGGTGATTTTTGGAAATGTAACCGAAATCACCAAATTTAGGAATGGTTTGTGGCTTGCTACTTTGGAGTTCAAAACTTGCATACTAAATTTTAATTTGTGGGAATGTGTACTTTCCGAAAATATATGGTTTTCTGGGGTGAACTTTTTTCTAACTTTGTGTTTATTTTGCAGTACCTGAAATGACAGACCATATGGAGGGTCTTCCTTTTGGGGCCCCTATATGCCACGTGCTTGGGTACACCTATACATATTGCACATCAAACTGTTCAGACGACCCAAGGCTTTCATACTGATGACTTGATACCTAAAAGTATGTGTGGAAATATGATGCTGCAGGGTGGAAATTGAGGTGATTTTGGAAATGCCACCAAATTGCCAAATTTAGGAAAGGTTTGCAGCTTGGTGCTTTGGAGTAGAAAGACATGCATACCCATTTTGGGGAATGTGTACTTTTCAAAAATGTATGGTTTTTGGGGGTGGACTTACTTTTTTCTAACTTTGCCTCCATCAAAATGAGGAAAATGTGTTGATTTTGCAGTACCTGGAAATACATAACTGATAGCTCACATGGGGTGTCTACATTTTGGGGCCTCTATATTCCACATACTTAGGTACACCAATACATATTGAGCATCAAAATGTTCAGTGGACTCCTGGCAATTATATTTAGGGTGTTATACATTGGTACCTAATGATGTGTGAGAGATATGATGTTGTCGATTGGAAGCTCTGAGGTAATTTTTCAAAATATTCACCAATTTCTATAAAAAATTATAATTTTAGGATAGAATTGCAACTTGGTAGTTTGGCGTACAGAGATATATATATTTACCAGTTTTTGATTCTCCAGGATCTGTTCTTTCTAATAGTGTGCTTTCTAGGGTGAACCTTCTGTTAGGGGAATGTTTGGCCTTGAAATCAGAAGTATGCCGTTTTGTGGAGCGGTGCTTTGGAAATTTGCTAGTGTACTGCTTAGAGATTTGATCTATACAAGTGAGAAATCTCCATAAAATGATGTTTCTGTTATATGTGATTGTTCTTAGTGAAACTTGATTTTTTTTCATTTGATTAAACACCTAGAAGCCTATATTTGTTTACAGAAATATAATTACAACAAAATTTTGCATATTGTGAAAGCTCAGGTTGTCCTGAAAAAAAACAATATATTGTTTTCCTGGGTAAACTAAAAGACCGCCCCAGGAAAGGTCCTTAAAGTGAAAGATTACAAAATGTCTAAAAACTGCTTGGCAGTAGATGTTCGCATTTAGGACAAAACGGCTGACAGGGAAAGGGTTAAAACACAATGATACAATCATTTATTCATTATTAGTTTTATAGATTATTATTTCCAGTACCAGTTCTTACCTGTATCAGACAACATCCAGTTTTCCCATAGAGCTGCAACAGAACAGCGCCCACATCTGATTTGTGCTGCTGATGTGAATGTTGCATATCAGCCAATCACAATGCAGCATATTCCATACAACAAACACAAGCCACACCCATAAAGTAAGACGAGAAGAGTCACAAAGTCTAATTTTCAGACACATTATTTGCTATTTAAAGAAATTATCAAAATCCCAACCTATTTTATTTATATACACACACAGTGATGAGATCAGTTACACAGGCCCCAACCCTTAAGTACAGAGCTGCAGTATATGTTGGTGTTATACAGATGAATACTGTATATATTATTGTAACCCCTTTTTGGCTGATAGACACAATACCAACTAGAGAGATAGAGCATTGGCAGACTCTAGTTCACCAGGATGGACTTTCACACAATGGAAATACCCGTGCTGATGTCGAAATACAACTCACTACTGCCAAAAGTAGACAAAAATAGAGTTGGACCCAGGGGTTCTTTGCAAAACAGTAGAACAGACTTTATTTAATACAAAGCAGAACAGGATCTATAATACACACACGAGGTAGCACACTACATCTCCATGTACATTCACAGGTGTAACAAAGACAGCATAAGCAGACGCCATACTAGGCATTTCCCAAAGGAACTGAGAGACCACCATCCAGGGATTCAGTACCTCATGTGGCTTGGACCCCAACAGCAGACTTGGAACAGGGTTACACCTCAGCCTAATTCCCTCATCACTACTGAGGTCCCTTCACTGCAGGCAAAGCAAAGCCTTGGAGAAAGCTACTCCCTTCTATCCTCCTAGTTGGAGCTTGAGCTGCTCTTTCTCACTAGCCTCACTTTCTCTATAGAGTGCTATAACAGGAGTTAAACTACACACTAGCTCACCTCATTCACAGGCTCCCTGTATCCTGATACTTCTGGGGCCTTGTTGACTCCAGGCTCAATGGATCCACTTCACAGATCAACTGCTGCAGCCAAAGAAGTAGTCACAACCTAGAACCAATGAAACAGTCACATGGGGTTTAAACCAGCAACAGGGGAAAGGTGGCACTGGCAGGAAATTAAGCCATAAGGGCCATTACATGTATGTGTCCATACATTATAAAGGTCATTTATGGCCCTTTTTTTCCTCTTTGGCTGCTGTGTGGGGCATTGTGCAAATAGTGCAGGTGTAGGTGCTCTGTGTTGGGGTGCAGAGACCTCTCCATTGCTCTTTGGATTTAGTGGCTAATGTTTGGCCATGTGAGATACAAAAGTGCAGATGGGAAGAGTCACATGAGTGCCCCCTCCCCCACCCCAAAGGACAGGGCTGAGCTGCACATTGTACTTTCAGTGAGCTCCAGGTGAAATGCTCCATAAATAAGAACCAAGTGACACTCTCTTGCCCCCTGAGATCTCCAATGTCCCCTCATATGTATAAATGATATAAAGTAACAACCTGCCCCAGTCACTTCATCAGAGAGTTGCCTATAAGTCACAGTCACATGGAGAGTCTCTTGCATGGCATCACATTTCCTATTCTGCAACTCTTTAGGAAGTGCCACACACAAGGTTAATTGTGAGGGGATTTCCACCAGTGCCATTTCCACTGTTTCCCATGGATAATTACAACCAGTGCATCTGCTGAGTCTAGGGCTCACTACTTAGGGTCAACTGTGCTATTTGCTGCCCACTAACTGAGCTGTTAATCATGTGACTGGCACAGTCCTCTCACCCCCATGTGCCATTCTCTATAGTCCACAGTCCCAAATTCCTATTCAAAGGTCTCACATTTCTCTTTGACCCCTGACACTGAATGAGCAGGAACAGTAAGAAAGTTTCACAAACTGAAGGAAAAGTTTGTCAGATCCCAGAATACTCAGCACCTAATAAGATAAGCAGGTCTCTTGGGAGAGGTCTATTCATTACCAAAACTGTAATAACACATAAAACATGGCCCTAAACTCCAAGAAATGTGTTGACTTTCATTAACCAGCCAAATTTTATAAAAGGCCATGGCATAGGGATGTGGCCACAGAATGAGCATGAAAGGTATGAGATTTTACCTTCTCAATCTACAGTCGGCAGTGCCCTAACTTATGATTTTCACACAGGCACCCAACCCCACTACCCAGAATGCAACATGGAGGGGCTCAGTGAATTTGGCAGTGAAGGTGTGTAAGTGTCTGATTGGCTCACTCAGCTCATAAAAGGACAGACGTCCGGCTTCATAGTCCAACCCGATCCTGATTCTCCTGCAGCAAGAGATGTCGGGTAAATGTGTCCTTTTACTGTCATGTCTCACTGAATATCTGTTATTATTATTCCTTCTGTACAAACACCAGGACTTGTTATTATTCCCAATCCCAGACTGACGCCCGACCCTCTCTATACTGGGATAGGTCACCCCTACCCCCCAGTCCCCTGATTCACTGCCCTCCACTTCCCAGTAATGTCGCCCTAAGGGGAAACTCCTGCTGCTTAAAGCCTGAGCATAATCCTGAAATCTCTCTGGAGATTGTGGGTAATGTAGTTCTGTTAGTGAGAATAAAGCAGATCTCCTGTCCCCTGATACAGATACATGATTATGAGCCGTGTTTATATCCAGTAACAGGTCTGTAGCCTCCTGCCCATAGATCCTTCCCTTTACCCCAGTCACAATCCCAGCTAAGCCTGTGAGTAATGTCTCTGAGATCAGATCCACATCCAGATCCCCTACAGCAGGGACCTTTATATCATCTCTCTCTCTGCCCCCCTCATTATCTGCAGCTCCATGTGATTCCCGTTCCTGTAGGACAGTGAGTGGATCTGCCATGTTGCATAGCTCCTCAATGTGACGGATCTTCCTGGACAGCTCGTCCTTCTTTATTTCCAGCTGGTGGATCAGATCAGTGAGTTGGAGGGAAAGCTTCTCTTTCTGGCTGGAGATGTCACTCAGGAGTCTCTTCTCTAGGGCTTCCAGCTGTTCCCTGATGTCTCTAAACAGGGCAGTGACTCTCTCTGTCTCACCGGCTGCTTTTTCTGTCACTTCTCTCCTGAGCTCCTGCAGTCTCTGGGCTCCTCTCTCAGTCTCCTCTCTCTCTGGCCCCATGTTCTCCAGAACTTTCCTCAGTTTCTCTTTCTTCTTCTCAGAGGCCTCACTCAGCAGCTCCACCCTGTGGCCCCTGTGCTCTCCAGCCAGGCAGCAGGACACACAGACACAGACAGACTCCTCCCAGCAGTAATATTTCAGGGGTTCATCATGGACTGAGCATTTCCTCTCCCCCAGGTCCATTGTGGGTTCTATTAAGACGTGTTTTGCTGACTTGCTGTGCATCCTCAGGTGGGTCTCACACAGAGAAGCCTCACAGTGCAGGCAGGATTTAACAGCAGGTACAGGAGAGAGGCCACAGTAGGTGCAGGGAATCCCAGTCTCCTGTGGCTCCGGCTCAGCAGAAAGGAATCTCTCTGCTATGTTACTCAGAATTCTGTTCCTGAGCAGGGCAGGGCGCTCCTTAAACTCCTGTCTGCATTCAGGGCAGGAATAAGCCCCAGATCCCTCCTGGGTGTCCCATGTTGTCCCAATACAGTCCCGGCAGTAGTTATGGTCACACGGCAGGGATACAGGGTCAGTATAAATGCTCAGGCAGATGGAGCAGCTCAGCTCGTCTCTCAGATCAGCAGCCGCCATCACTGAGAGCGGGAACAGCAACTGAATGAGAAACAAAGAGCACTTTGGATTCCTGTGAGTTAACCCTCTCAGTTCCTGAACAGAATGAGTATCAGCCTCAGAATAATTTTTAGCTTTAGACTAGAAACTCTGTAAAAAATAGCAAATAGCTGGTCCTGCTGTATAGAAGGGCAAAGACAGACGAGAAGATTCAGGGAGGCTAGTCGCATCAGCGAGAAATCATCTTTTCTTCAGGCAACTAATCTCCCCTAACTGCTTCTTCCCCCTGCCGTTTAGAATGTAAATCACTGGCGGCATGGCACTCAGAGCGCTTCATTTTCCGAAGTCGCCTGGCGTTGCCTCACGAGTATATTGTAAGCTCACTTGGCAGGAAGTGATAGCAATGTGATATGGACTTCAGATTGTAAGCTCACTAGGGCAGGAACTGATGAGACTGTGATGGAGAAAATCAGTCCACAGTAGGTAAACATTATCATAACTATATGTCTCAATATATAATATATATATGTGTATATATATATATATATGTATATATATATATATATATATACAGATAGATATATACACAGTTACAGTTTATAGACAGCAGTACTCCATTTCATTTAATGAATTTATAATTTATATATTGACTAAAATTCGTTACACTAACAATTAATCAATTAAAAAATTCCATGAACATTTCATTTATTTAATCCATTTTTAATTCATTGTAAGCATGCCAGTCACAGTAAAAATAACTTATCAGTCTACCAGGGACACAGAGAGAGAGAGTTAAAAATTGGAGCAGCAAACTAAAAGGGGTCTCAGGGGTTAAATGTAAAATGACATTTTGGTGGTGGGTCGTTTGCCCTCCCCCAGGATCATTTGCTCGGTCAGCACATCCCCCGTTCCTCCCCCTCCCCTATGACTATTTACTCACCAGCAAAGCAGCAGAGGAGCCCGGCTGATGGAATGTATGGTAGGCAACAAAATAATGCAGCTAAAGTTGGCCATACACGTAGAGATCCGCTCGTTTGGCGATGTCGCCAAATGAGCGGATCTCTTCCCGATATGCCCACCTTGAGGTGGGTGATATCGGGCTGATCCGATCGTTGGGCCCTAGGGCCCAACGATCGGATCAGTACGGGCGGTCGGATCGCGGGACCACATCAACGAACAGATGCGGCCTAGATTCGACGGGATTTTTAATCATGCCCAATCGACATCTGGCCGACTTTCGGCCAGATATCGATCGGGAAAGCCCGTCGGAGGGCCCCCCACACGGGCCGATAAGCTTCCGACACAATCTGTCGGCAGCTTTTATCTGCCCGTGTATGGCCACCTTTAGAGGGAACTGCAAGTATGCAGCCCCAACCGGCCCAGAAGATCAATCATCACAGCCAGCAGGAGGTCTGGACTGGGATTCTAAATAGGCCCTGGCATTCAAAGTACACAAAGGCCTAAACATCCCCCACCAGCCCACTAAATATGGCATTGTACAGCATCCCCTCTGGCATCTGCCAGAACCCACAGATTACCAGTCTGGGTCTGGCCAGCGCTGGGAAAGTCCTGCCAGGTGTTCTAGCCAGCCTGGCCATTGGCAGCGCCTGACAGGCACACACGCACGAGCAAAAATACAAGAATGCACGTAGGAAAAAATTATCATGAGCAAAAAAGGCAAACGCAAGAATAGGGCATTTGTGCAAGTACAACAGGGAAGGGAACACTGGCCAGAGTTGTAGATGGGACCGGATTAAGCGGTAGGAGGCAGAAAAGGTGCGTGCCTGGTGCCCCTTTCAGCTTTGTGCTGTAGTCACGTGCCTACCCTACCTACCCCTAGTTCCAGCCCTGGCAGCCAGAAACGCATTGGTGCACTCTGTGATCCACAGCCACTCTTTCTCAACTAGGGTTGCCACCCTGATGGTATTTCACTAGCCTAGCTGGTAAAACACCTGCCAAGGCCAGGGCAGGTATTTCAAATTTACAGCAATGTAGCAGCCGGTAAAGTTGTAATACCCCTAAAAAAAGGCCCTTGGCCCATAACTCAGCCTCAAAACTATAGGCCAGTTAGTCTGACGTCGGTGGTAGGAAAGCTTTTTGA
>CM044442.1:155405-172196 GCA_024363595.1 Xenopus borealis
CATAAACACAGAA
The DNA here is from genome assembly GCA_024363595.1 of Xenopus borealis. Classification (NCBI taxonomy): domain Eukaryota; kingdom Metazoa; phylum Chordata; class Amphibia; order Anura; family Pipidae; genus Xenopus; species Xenopus borealis. Next base: position 155,419 of record CM044442.1, read on the forward strand.
CCACCCATAAACACAGAACCACCCATAAACGCAGAACCACCCATAAAAACATTAACCCTCAAGGTGATACTTACACACTCCAATGTAGCAAGACCTATCAATTAACATGAAAAAATGGGGGAAAAGTGCAAATAAAACCACTGATACATTGACTCAAAAGAGTATCAAACATTGCTTCTATGGGAGAAATAGTAATAAATAAATAAAGTTGTGGGTAAGTAGCAAACCATTGAAACGGAACTACATTTCAGCACAGCCATAAGCCAAGTATAATACAATACACCAATAAATATGTATGTTAAATAATTTATGTAGTCGATCTACAAAATGATTTAATTGCAATAACAAGCAGCTCCCACTGTCTATTTAGTCCCCCAGAACTTTCTGCAGTTTTTAATTGGTATATCCAAAAGTGTGCTTAATTTAGAATCAAGGTCTCCTTTTCTTATGTTACGACGTGGTCTGTCTATAACTTGGAAAGAAACTTCTATAACTCCCTTATGTGCTTCTATAATGTGTTTAGCTATGGCAGACTTTTTGTCATGCCGATCTACGGCTGATATATGTTCTAGGACCCGGGTACTCATCATTCTGATGGTTTTCCCTGTATATTGGGCCCCGCATCTACAGGAAGCTAAATAGACGACCCCTTTAGAGGTGCAATTGAAATATTGTTTAATGGGGAAAGTGACACCTGTAACCGTGCTTTTAAACAACTTAGAAACATTAATCAATGAGCAGGTTTTACATCTGTTCCGGCCACATCTACCTTTGTATTAGGGTTAGGGTTACCTGTGTATTTGATCCAAGCACAATCATCCTTCTGTACTTTCGTAGTGTATAAACTCTATATATGAGCTGCCACGTTCTTACCTCTTTTAAATATGAAGGATGCTTTGACCTCCAAAATATTCTTTAATATAGGGTCCTGGAACAAAACCTTCCAATATTTCTTAACACTATTACGGATTATATGAACGCCCCGATTATAGGTCGTGCACAAACGGACCTTTGATGGTATCCTATTTTTGTTTTTGTCCCCTGTCTCTTTTACTAGGGTAGTGTCTTTCTTTTGAAGCTTACGATTTTGTTTAAGCAGATGTTGGCGATGTGAAGAGACTGCCCTTTCATATGCTGTTTTAATATCGACAAAGTTGTAGCCTCCTTCACTGAATCTGTCCCATAATAACATAGCTTGCCTATTGAAGGCATCCCAGGAGGAACATATCCTGCGCAATCGCAGAAACTGTCCCACCGGGATACCCCTTAAACATGAAGTGGGGTGGGCACTGTTGGCGTGTAGCAGTGTGTCACAGGTGATCAGTTTACCATGTAAATCTGCGGTAACAGTAGTCTCCTGTATTCGAAAAATCACATCTAAAAACGCAATTTCTGAGATATGGGTCTCATAGGTAAATTGTAAACACTTAAAGGGCAAGGAAAGTGTAAAATAGAATAAGGGTAGAAATGGTGTATTTTGTATACTAAACATAAACATGAACTTACTGCACCACAAGCCTAATCAAACAAATGATTTATACAAAGTTGGCCACAGGGGGCTGTCATCTTGTAACTTTGTTATACATCTTTGTCTGACACTGGCACTGCACATGCTCAGTATGGTCTGTGCTGCTTAGGGATCGTCATAAATGATCAAAAAACAAAGCTGCTTGAGTTCTGCATGGCTGGTAAGTAAGGGCTCCCCCTGCTGTTCATAAGTGATTGTTTCCCTGCCAGAAGTTAGGGACTGTCTGACAATTCCTATCCACTGCACTAAATGAAGGGAGAATTTCACTGCATACAGTCAGGTTTCTTATAAAAACAGTACACATTTTATAATTAAAGTATATTGGAGATAGATTTCTTTTTCATTAAAGAAAGTAAAAATGTGATTTTATTTCTTTGCCTTTCCTTGCCCTTTAACTGTGTCGTTGCAGTATTGAACAAATGAGGCCAATGTGATGGCGTCACCATCCCACACTCCTATACAATCATCGATATATCTATATAAATGAACTATCTGATGTTTAAAGGGATTCATATCTCCGAATATAAAGGTTCGTTCCCACCAACCCATAACCAAATTGGCATAGGTTGGTGTGAAGGATGCCCCCATAGCGGCCCCCTGTTGCTGTAAATAAAAACAACCATCAAACAAAAAATAATTGGATTGTAACAGAAAATCAATCCCATTTAGAATAAATTCATTTTGGGTTGGGGGGAACGAACCTGAAAACATCAGCCAAAAGCGTATTGAATTGAGACCTACATCATGATCTATAGAAGAATAAAGAGACACCACGTCCATGGAAAACCATCTATAAGTTGGTTTCCACACTAAGTCAGACAGTTTGTTTAGGCACATCGTGGTGTCTCTTAAATACGTAGGAAACTTGAAAACCATTGGTAACAACAACTTATCCACATACTTTGAAAAATTCTCTGTCAAAGAACCTATACTTGCTACGATGGGACGGCCCTTCACGTTTTGAAGGGTTTTGTGCACTTTAGGAAGCACATGAAAAATTGGTAAAACAATAAAGGTACTCAAATTCCTTCATATTTATAATGCCTATGTTAAGTGCTGCAGACAATAACTTTATAGTGGGATCCGAATCTAGGACCCTATATGTTTCTCTATCGGACAGTTGACGCATGATTTCCGATTCATATGTTTTAGAGTCTAGAACCACCACTGAGCCACCCTTGTCGGCACTTTTTACAACAATAACCGTATTCAAGCTTAGGGATTTCAAAGCTTTATATTCACTCGGGTGCAGATTCCTGCATCTCTAATCTCTGAAATAGGTCAATTGCATAACTTTTAGACTGGATCGGATAAAACTTGGGACGTTTCTTGAGATTAGTATGTACAAAAGGAGATGAATCTAAAGGGTTCTGCTTCACATTTTCCTGTAATAAGTCATGCAAGTTAGCCAAAGTGCATTCATCTTGAAAGTCAAAATCCAAATCCAATTGGGAGCAACCCCCTGTGCTTGTATCTCATTAGTGCCCCCATTAGAATCAAGGTCGGAGGCATTCATTTCTAAATCAGTTGCAACAGGCAGGACATTGTCCCCTTTCATTTCCATTGAAGCAAAATGTCTTTTTAAAGTCAATAATCTGACAAATTTGTTTAAGTCCAAGATCGCTGAAAAAGAATCTACGGGAGCATCTGGTACATCATTTAACCCCTTAGAGAGTAGAGAGAGTTCATCCTTTGACAAACAGTATGAGGATAGATTAATTACATTTTCAGTCATTATAGAAGATATATTTACCACTGGCACACGAGGAGTCGGATAACCTGAGGTAACGTCCAGTCCTGGGCACTCGCCAACGTTGTTGCAACGATTTCTTGCTGCGTTTTCCACCTCTCCCTGGATACAGGCCCAGGGGGGGCGCCTCCGTCCACCTCTCCTTGTGTGTTTCTGAAGCTGCGCGTATAGATGGGATTCTGTCGGACATAACCTCTGTCTTTGTAACGGTCCCTTCGATAACCACGATCCCTGGGGTCTTCTGACTCGCTCTCTAACCCCTCTGGTTCCAATGTTAAAAAAGAAGAGGCAGAAGAAACCGGTGATATGGATCGCGAGCGTGGTGTACCTTTCTCTCTCCCCACAAATTGCACTGATCTAATGGTTTTCAAAATAGAGCGGGGAGTGCTGCTTCCGTAGCCTCTCGCACCTGTGTAATCAGTGTTGGTGAACTTCTGCCGATATGTTCCCCATTTGTCGGATCTCCACTTGCAACTTACCCCCCAAACACTGAAAAATGACTGAGCTCTCCCTCCACACAAGGCTATTCTCCAGCACTCCCCTAGAAGAGGGTTAGGCAGAATCGAAGTCAGATATCCGGCACGGGTCAAAACCAAGAAGTCAATCAGGAGGGTAGCGGATATGGAAGAGTCATTTACCAGGCAGGGTCAGAATTCCCGAAATCAGGATAGTCAGATACAGGCAGGGATCACAACAGATAATCAGAAGCTAATAGTATGGAAAGGCACCAGGAACTCTCAAGAGAAAACCTATAAAGGGCAAAGTAAACTTGTTCCCTAGCCCTTTAAATAATTTGAATTTTGCGCCTTTAAGAAATGCGGAAGTGCGGTGCATGCACCCCAACTGAAGCAGCGCAAGAAGAATTATGCTGCAGGCGTCCCTGCCATCCCCCCACTAGACCACCAGGGTGAGTTGTTAAACATCCATAGGTCAATGATGGTTTGATATATTTCAATGAAGCTTTAAAGAATGGACTTTATTTACATCTGCACAAAGGCCTTCTGGTTAGCAAGGCTTTATCTACAGTCCTACCCCCTAACCCCTGAATACAGGGATATAGAAGCTCATAGTACAAGTTGATCCAGGGACTGGTCCCATTTTGGAGTCAGGAAGGAATTTTCCCCCTCTGAGGCAAATTGGAGAGGGTTCAGAAGGGGTTTTTTGCCTTCCTCTGGATCAACTAGCAGTTAGGCAGGTAAAAAATAAATAAAAAGGTTGACCTTGATGGACGTGATTCTTTTTTCAGCCTAACTTACTATGTTACTATGTCACAGTATCATAGCAACATAAGTAACATAAGTAAAAACTGATGTTACAATATAATCTACACTGCCACAGATAGACGGAACCAAACACACAGGGGCAGATTTACTTAGGGTCGAATTGCCGAGGGATTTTAGCCCTCGAATTCGACTGCTGAATATTTGGCGAATAAATATTTGCCAAAATTGAATAAATTGTTTGCCTGTTTTGAGAGTGTTTGTGACTATTCACCAGAATCGTAGGAGCGAATAGTCGAACGATCGAATAAATAATTATTCAATCTATTCAATGCGATTCGATAATACCTAATTTGCATATTCGAATAGTCCCAGAATCGAATAGAGACTACTCGAGCGAATATTCAAATCCTTCACACGAATTTAGTAAATCTGCCCCACAGAGTTGCGAGCAAGGGAAAAAAAGATCAGGGCAAAGCAAAAGCTTACCATGATTTCAAAAGAAAGTCCAAGACAATTGCCCTTAAAGGGGCCGTTCATCTTCCAAACACTTCTTTCAGTTTAGTTGTTGTAGGTGTCATTGCTGGAAGCCAGAACCGGCAGTGTTAGGTCGTGGGTGGGGATAGTAGAAGAGCTCAACCCGGACCCTCCCACAACCCAAGCCCAATTTTATGCAGGAGCTGGACCACACGTCAATAACAAGTAGGTTAAAAATTACACTTTAAAGGGATACTGTCATGGGGAAAATTTTTTTTTTTTTAAACACATCAGTTAATAGTGCTGCTCCAGCAGAATTCTGCACTGAAATCCATTTCTAAAAGAGCGAACTGATTTTTGTATATTCAGTTGTGAAATCTGACATGGGGCTAGACATTTTGTCAATTTCCCAGCTGCCCCTGGTCATGTGACTTGTGCTCTGATAAACTTCAGTCACTCTTTCCCCCAGCAGCCTAACAACAGAACAATGGGAAGTTAACCAGATAGCAGCTCCCTAACACAAGATAACAGCTGCCTGGTAGATATGAGAACAACACTCAATAGTAAAATCCATGTCCCACTGAGACACATTCAGTTACATTGAGAAGGAAAAACAACAGCCTGCCAGAAAGCAGTTCCCTCCTAAAGTGCTGGCACAAGTCACATGACCAGGGGCAGCTGGGAAATTGACAATATGTCTAGCCCCATGTCAGATTTCAAAACTGAATATAAAAAATCTGTTTGCTCTTTGGAGCAGTGGATTTCAGCGCAGAAGTCTACTGGAGCAGCACTTATTAAACTTCAATATTAGAATTTGGACGCAAATAGAAAATAGAATTGAAAAAAGTTTTATTTAGCAAGCTGAAGGCATCTGAACTAAAAACACCCATAACACCCATAGGAATGTCTGGACTGCAAAAAAAAAACATGTAAAATGCAGAAAAATGTTAAAACTGGGGATGTAAATTTGGGGTTATACTATATTAACATATTTATAATACACAAAAGCCATGAATATCTTGTAAATTATATCCTTAAAAATGGTGAGTAGTGATGTCATCAGTTATAAACAGTGAGTAGTGATGTCATTTCTGTCACATGACTAAAACTTGTGTATTATAATAAATAAAGTACCCCCAGTTGTAAAATATGAGGATATTAGAAATTACCTAGGAGTTCCATGACCTTCAGCCTTATATATTTATATGGTCATGAAACTCCTCGGTAACCTATAATATCCTTATAATTTAAATTTATAATAGGGGGCACTTTATTCACTATATATTTATCTCCCAGGTTACACGACTGTCACTGCTCCAAATCTTGTGATATTCCTGCTGTCAGTAGACCCCCCATCTCCTCCGCTCCCCCATAATTCTGCTACAAGTCTGAGTGCAATTAAGGACAGTGACACAGTGTTTCTCCCATATAAAGGGGGGCAATACTACTTGGCCTGGCTCTGGTGTCGCTATATTTCAGCTCTGGTATTGGGGGGTTTCACATGATTTATCCATAGAAAATATATGGGCTGAATTGGTTAAATTTAGGTGAATGAACACAGCAGAGGGGGATTCTGGGACTTTGTTGTCACCTGAAATATTCCAGCACAGAACCCCCCCACAGACAAATTATTTGAATAGTGGAAAATCCAAGCAGCACTAGGACCATGAAGTGTCTTCCTCCCTGGGGGGGAGGGGTCAGAGCAGCATTTTGTTACACACACAGAGCTGGCAGTGAGTTTTGTTTCCCATAAACTGCCACATGTGAATCCCAGTGCCCCTGGCAGAGACTCTACCCACTGGCCCCGGGATTAATTGGCCCCGACAAGAACACTAGGACCCTGGGAAGCTGATGTGAGGATTGGGGGAAGAATCTGTGGAAAAGGAAGTCCCAGGGAATCCGGAAGTGAGAGGTAAATGATTGGATCTCACACTGCTGCTCTGCACAAAGCTCTGACCCAGTGCTACTGATCCAATCTAATGCACCCCATTATGTTATAATCAGCCATAGTGTTTAGCCACATGCTGCACCAAAATGTGTGCTCTCTGGGCATGCTGGGAGTTGTAGTGAGTGAACAAGGGACAACACAGGCTGTACACAAGGAATCTGGAGAAAAACTATCTGTAATGTTTTGTCATTGGGCAGGACTGCTGCTTCCTATAATGGGGATCAGATCTGTGCAGCCACTGGGACAGAATGCTCTGTTATACAGATAGCTAGAATCTCAGCTGCCATAAAGCAGGGCATACCACGTCATTTATCTGACTTATCGAGATGACTATGCCAAACTAGAAAAAAAAAAACTACACAGGAACCTAAAATACAAAACCAAAACATAATACACAATTTTTCAATGAATGACTACATTTGTTTTATCCTTTTCCTCTTTTACATATTTGCATGAAATAAAGAAGAGGCAGAGAAGTCCCAGAAGCCAATGATTGTGATTCTTTGGATAAAGACAAGAGACCATTAGACTGTGCAACTTCTCCAACACCAGGAAATCCACACATTGGAAAGAAACATCTGTATCAGACTCAGAAAAAGCTTTAGTACAATGAACATTCCCAACTCACAGAAGGAACTTCTCTCCAAAAGAAAACAATCCAAATGCCCAGAATGTGAGAAAACATTTGCAAACAATAGTAACCTTTATATTCATATGAGAATTCACACAGGAGAGAAACCATTCATGTGCACAGAATGTGGGAAAAGCTTCAGGCTGAAAAAAAACCTTAAAGAACACCAGACAATTCACACAGGGGAGAAACCTTTTGAGTGCACAGAATGTGGGAAATGTTTTAGCCAAAATATATACCTCAAAAAACACCTGAGAATTCACACAGGGGAGAAACCTTTTGTATGCACGGAATGTGGGAAAAAATTTACAACACAACCCCACCTTAATAACCACCTGAGACTTCACACAGAGGAAAAACCATTTACATGCGCAGAATGTGGGAAATGTTTCAGGCTAAAAGATGTCCTTAAAGAACACCAGAGAACTCACACAGGGGAGAAACCTTTTGCATGCACAGAATGTGAAAAAAAATTTGCAAGGAAATGGCAACTTCATACTCACATGAGAATTCACACGGGAGAGAAACCTTTTATATGCACAGAATGTGGGAAACGTTTCAGGCTAAACTGTACCCTTATAAAACACCAGGGAATTCACACAGGGGAGAAACCTTACTCATGTGCAGAATGTGGGAAAACATTTAGAAGAAAATCCCACCTTCATTTTCACCTGCAAATTCACACCGAGGAAAAACAATTCAAGTGCACAGAATGTGGGAAATGTTTCAGGCTAACAGAATCCCTTAAACAACACCAGAGAATTCACACAGGGGAGAAACCTTTTGAGTGCACAGAATGTGGGGAACATTTTAGCCGAAATATAAACCTCAAAAAACACCTGAGAATTCACACAGGGGAGAAACTATCTGTGTGCATAGAATGTGGGGAAAAATTTACAACACAAGCTCACCTTCATAACCACCTGAAACTTCACACAGAGGAGAAACCATTTATATGCACAAAATGTGGAAAATATTTCAGGCTAAAAGAAGTCCTTAAAGAACACCAGAAAATTCATACAGAGGAGAAACGTTTCACATGCACAGAATGTGGGAAAATATTTGCAAAGAAAGGGAACCTTCATACTCACCAGAGAACTCACACAGGAGAGAAACCATTCATGTGCACAGAATGTGGGAAATGTTTCAGTGTAAGCAGTACTCTTAGTAAACACCAGAGACTTCATACAGGGGAGAAACCATACCCTTGTGCAGAATGTGGGAAAACATTTAGAACAAAAACCCACCTTAATTATCACCTGAGACTTCACTCAGTGGAGAAACCATTTGCATGCACAGAATGTGGGAAAACATATGCAAGAAAATACCAACTTAATACTCACATGAGAACTCACACAGGAGAGAAACCATTTGTGTGCACAGAATGTGGGAAAAGTTTTAGCCAAAATACAATCCTCAAAAAACACCAACTAATTCACACAGGAGAGAGACCTTACACGTGTAAAGAATGTGGGAAACATTTTAGGCAAAGCAGTGCCCTTCGAAAACACCAGAGAATTCACTTACAAGAGAAACCCTACATGTGCACAGAATATGAGAAAAGTTCAGTTCATCACATAATTCACACAGACGAGAAACCGTTTCCTTGTGCGGAGTGTGGGGAATGTTTCCTTTCAAACGCCCTCCTTACCAGTCATCAGATAATTCACACAATGGAGAATGTGGAAAAAGCTTCTGTACAAAGGACAGCCTTTCTTCTCACATAATTGTCCATACAGGAGAGAATCCTTTTACATGTACAGAGTCTGGACAACAGAAAAGCCTTGAACAACACACACAACTTTGCACAAAAGAAAAAAGATTTACATGTACAGTATGTGGGAAAATCTTTTCTAATAAGAGAAACCTTCTACACACAACTCACACTGGGGAGAAACCTTTCATATGCACAGAATGTAAGACTATGTCTCTCCCTGATTTCTTTTCTCATGCACAGAATGTGGCAAACAGTTCTCTAAAAAGAGATGCCTCACCAAACACCACAGAATTCACATAAAAAGGGAGAGTTTCCCATGTACAGAATGGGACAAGTGTATCTTGAAAAGAGACAACTTCAGTGACATTATATAATCCACACTAGAAGAACATTTCACTTTCCTTGTATGTGAACAATTCCACTCACAGGACAGAAACTTTTCACTTGCACAGAATGTGACATAACGTTTTCTGTTTAATTCATAAGGAACTTCTTTCTCTTTTGAAGCTTCCATGGCAAATCCTGGGCAAGTGTTTATGTGTAATAGAGCATGAATGAGTACATGGTCCATTCTGTCCTGACTGAGGGCCCAGGCTATTTGTTGGCCAGGCCCTATACCCAGGGGCCCAGGTGACAATGGGCTAATAACTGAGGCCACCTAGAATGCAGGCCCCTTGGGGGAATGTTTCAATCTTTATCAAGAATTAAATATAATATATACACTCATGTTGATAGCAGTAAGACAGGGTATAATATTCTCTGGTAAATTAGAAGAACATCAGTTGTTAGAAGAGGTCCTGGTGCACCGCCCTGAACCCTCAGTTTAGGGAGCGGATTACTGTCTATAAAAAGGCAGGCACTTCAATAGACCAGTCTTCACGGCACAAGAATTAACCAAAAAAGAATTTGAGCATGGAACTTTTGTGGGGGTAGAATGATGACATTTAGTAAGTAGTAATGAAATATGCTATTATTTAGGGCAGTGCTATCCAACTACCCTCCCCTTGTGTGGCCCCCCACATGAAAGTCTGTCTGCTGTTTGTTTACCTTGTGTAAGATTGAAAAGGTATCACTACAGAGATTAACTGGCCCCTACATTGTTTACACCTTAAATCTAGACTATAAAATTCAGCTGTGTCCTAGTGTTCACACCCCTAAAGCCTATTCTGTTCACACCTGAGACCCAGACTGAAACTGCCACATTGTTCACCTGTTCACTCTTTATACTAATGGGGCAGCAGCTCTGTGTCACTATATGTAGTACATCTTAGAGTGATAGGTTTCCCTCTCTCCTGCTCTGTTGCTTGTTAGCAGTGTTGTTAGTGGCCCCCAAGGTGTTTAATTATGCGGGGGGGGGGGGCTGTGTTATCCACAGGGGAGGAGGAGGTATATGAATTTAAGGGTGTATTTTAAAGTGGACCTGTCACCCACATACACAAAGCTGTAAATTAAAAGTCCTTTTCAAATTAAACATGAAATCCATTTTTTATTAAAGCATTCATAGCTGTTTTAAGCTCATTTAAAAATCTCAGCTGTCAATCAAATATTGTCTCTGTGACGGATCTTTGGGGAACTGTCCTGAAATCCAGCTGATTTCATTATGAGCAGATCTTCAAGAGTTAAAGGTTCTGACCGCACAGACCTCAGTGAAGCCAATAGAGGGTCAGATAAGCAATACCTCCCCCCCACAGGCTCCAGCAGGTCTGAGCACACCTACATGAGATCAATAGGGACTTGCTGGGAGGTGGGGCTAGCTGGGGCTTGAATTGGGCAACAGGGACTTGCTGGGAGGTGGGGCTAGCTGGGGCTTGAATTGGGCAACAGGGACTTGCTGGGAGGTGGGGCTAGCTGGGGCTTGAACAGGGCAACAGAGACTTGCTGGGAGGTGGGGCTAGCTGGGGCTTGAATAGGGCAACAGAGACTTGGTGGAGGAGTTTATGTGCTAGAGACTGGGACTCCTGTACTTTGGTGGGACTCTGCCTGCGGGCATGTTACTATTTCTTAATTGTCACAGGACATTTGGTATTTCTGAATGGTATTGGGCTTCCACGGAGTGATTGCTATCGCCGTTGTATTATTGTATATTTGGAATAAATAGTTAAAAACTTCATGTTCCGGTTCTGTGCAGTTTTCCTGGCACATACTGGTCAGACCTTAATGGTCACAGTCTCCACCTCCTCTGTGCCTTCAGCAGGGCAGACAATTACTGGGCTCCTCCCTACTTGCTATAATTAGGAATTCTCAGACTGAAGGAAACAAGATTCAAATCATTTATATAGACTAATGTGATAAATAGGATTTTGAATATTTTTTGGGTGATGGGTCCCCTTTAAAATGACCACTTTTATTAACAAGTGATAAGTGATATCCCTGCAGTGAGCACTGACCATTCGTTTTATTGGTGTACTACTACCATTAATGTGGACAGGGTCTTGTGGTAACATGGGTGTGGTTTAAAAATAGGGAGTGGCTAACACTGGCTTCCCAATTGGTCCTCCGGAGAGGACTGATTTAAGGGATACTCTAACTCAATAATATCCCCATTTTATGAACCGTTTTCAGAAACCTCCCCAATTTTTAAATGTAAAATATATAGAAAGAGAATAAAACGTCTTTGCTGTTTCTATTTTTTTTGTCTCTTGTCGCTTGTTTCCCAAACCAAGGACTGTATTCATTCTTCACTATAGAAACTGACATTTAGAGCCGCCAAAATGAAGGAGGAAAATGTTTGACAACCAAATAATCAAGACAAATGCAAAAACTGTCAGTTTCTGTATATACAGTTTCTGTATAATGTAGTGAGTTCCACTAATATCACTTTGCACTGAATGTGACACAAGCAGGAGTGGGTTAGTGGGCAGTATCAATACATTCAGATATTCTGTGTATTTAACTAGGGATGCGCCAAATCCACTATTTTGGACAACAACCAAACAGAATCCTAATTTGCATATGCAGATTAGGGGCGGGTACTTGTTTTGTCACATGATTTCCCTCCCCGCCCGTAATTTGGATTTGCAAATTTGGATTTGGTTTGGCTGAAAACAAAACAAAACAGGTGTTGTTTGCCCTTATATTGTCATATATTTCAGCTTGTTTTTCCTATAAAATTAACCAGTGCCAAAAGGCCCAGGGCAAGACAAACATCGGGCAATATAGTTTGATATGATTCACCCCTTATAATAGTGCTGAGGGTGACCCTCTCTTTCCCACCAACACCCTGGATGCAGGGCCGCTCGGGCCATGACGTGTGGTGAGAACCAGGACTGGACTGAGAATTAAAATAGGCCCTGGCATTTCAGGTACACAGAGGCCCAAACAGCCCCCACCAGCCCACTAAATACTGACTTTCTATGGGACCTTATAGCAGCCCCTCTGGCATTTGCCCTAACCCACAGATTGCCAGACCGGGCCTGGTGAGAACCTCAGGCGGCACAGAGCGGCCAGTTACCAGCGGCAAAAAGCGACAGCAGCCCCTGAAACCCCCCTGACTGGATGATTAAAGGATAAATGTCACTTTCCTTTTGTTAAACTCTCAGATGGATACTCACAGACTTCTCTTGTTCATTAGGCATGTGAAATTTAACTCCCCAACAACCAGATACTCCTTCCACTGTAAGTTGTAGAGTAAACGCAGCAGCAATAGTGTAAAAACTTTAAAGGGATCCTGTCATGGGAAAAATTTTTTTTTCAAAACACATCAGTTAATAGTGCTGTTCCAGAAGAATTCTGCACTGAAATCCATTTCTTAAAAGAGCAAACACTTTTTTGTATATTCCATTTTGAAATCTGACATGGAGCTAGACATATTGTCCATTTCCCAGCTGCCCCAAGTCATGTGACTTGTGCTCTGATAAACTTCAATCACTCTTTACTGCTGTACTGCAAGTTGGAGTGATATCACCCCCTCCCTTTCCCCCCAGGAGCCTAACAACAGAACAATAGGAAGGTAACCAGATAACAGCTCCCTAACACAAGATAACAGCTGCCTGGTAGATCTAAGAACAACACTCAATAGTAAAATCCAGGTCCCACTGCGTACTATTCAGTTACATTGAGATGGAAAAACAACAGCCTGCCAGAAAGCAGTTCCCTCCTAAAGTGCTGGCACAAGTCACATGACCGGGGCAGCTGGGAAATTGCCAAAATGTCTAGCCGCATGTCAGATTTCAGAACTGAATATAAAAAAATCTGTTTGCTCTTTTGAGAAATGGATTTCAGTGCTGAAGTCTACTGGAGCAGCACTATTAACTGATGTGTTTTAAAAACCAGGGTCAGACTGAGGGGCTCTGGGGCCCCCCTACTGTAATGGGGTGCAAGGAGCCAGGAGATGGGGAGAGGGGGTCTGGCCTGGTGGGGGTCCATGAGGTCCATGGCCCACTGGGGTTTTTCCCTTTGTCCTGCCAGACCAGTCCAACCCTGCACACAACCATCGTCCAACAATGAAACTTTATTTATTATTGTGGCACAGACCGGGTCAAGCAATGTTTCACATCCACATTGAATCACCTCAGCACAAAAGCAACTGTGATATTTGGAGGCTTGAAGGAACAACAAAAAATGTGAGAACCATTGAAAGAAATGAAGCAGTAGTGAAAAAAAACAGGTTGTTTCCTTCTTTTGTCTTAATAAATGTTTTTTTAAATTATTTTTGCTACTGCTTCAATTTTGCATGTGATTTATAGAGGTAATGGCCCAACTGGGGGGCCCAGGTACCCATCCTATACCAGGGCCACTGCTTAGGCTATCTGTGCCATGTGATTCCCTGGGTGGTCTCTCTATCACACATTCATGTCAAGTACATAAATCAATATTTATTAGTACACAATTGAAAACCGATTCCCCTGGAATGTTTAGGGTTTCTAATAAAATAATATTGGTGGCCAGCAGTACTTCCCAATCAGTAAGCTATTGTATAGGAACAATCACTTTTATCTCGTCACACTGCATATGTACAACTCAAATAAGCCCCGATTCCAAAAGTAAAGCTGGCCATAGACACAAAGACCCTCGATTTGTGTGATATTCAGAGCGTGTGTGTGGAGAGTCCCGACATTTATCTCGCCATGCTGGTCGGACAGGTTAGAAGATGTCTGTCTGCTGCCGGTCAGATCTCTGCGTGTATTGCCTATCTGACAGTTTTCATTGGGAGACTGTCACTAGCTTTGTCTGAGAGAAACTTTCCTATGATTGCTGGCAGGGCAGAACCTCATCTGTTCTTTTACTACTTTATTTAAACTAGAGATGCACCAAACACACTTTTTTGGATTCAGCCGAATCCATTGCGAAAGATTTGCCCGAATACCGAATCCAAACCCTTATTTGCATATGCAAATTAGTAAGACGAAGAGCATTTTTTTTTACTTCCTTGTTTTCTGATTTTCAGGATTTGGGTTTGTTTCGGCCAGGCACAAGGATTCAGCCGAGTCCAAATCCAGATGAAAATTTGCGAATACCGAAACGAATCCTGGATTTGGCGCATCCCTAATTTAAACTGACAGTTAGTGGCAGGTCAGGAGATGGGGGCGTCCTATCCTTCTATGATTCGAACAATCGGATCTTTGTGTCTATGGCCAGTTTATATCTGCTCCATATATAAATTGTACGTTTGGAGAAGAGAATTTGTGCAGTCGATGAAAGTGTTCATGTGCTTCACTGCTGTTTTTCATAATGTGATGTTAATAGAAATAAGTAAATGTGAGCCAGTTCCCAAAATAAACAGCTCACATCCCCATAAAGTATATATATATATATATATATATATATATATTTATCCATAATTCAGAAATAACCCATTCCTGGGTCAGCACTTCCCTGCTCCAACGTTTCTGTCCCTCTTGGGACCTTTTTCAAGGATGTTATACCATGTGTGAGAAAAACTTTATATAGTGCTCACAATACAAAAGTAACGCCCAAGTGACCTCTTCATTATCAGTGAAATCAAACCAATGGTGGCTCATCTATTTTACATATGTTAAATGGCATACAGCCAATCAGTGCATTGCTTAAAATCTTAATTAGAGATTTCAATTAAGAAAGAAATCTTCACAATAAAAATCTCTCTTTAGAATGTTTTATATAAATATGTTTTATATAAATATGTTTTATATAAATATGTGATATATAAATATGTGCAATATAAATATGTTTTATATAAATATGTTTTATATAAATATGTTTTATATAAATATGTGCTATATAAATATGTTTTATATAAATATGTTTTATATAAATATGTGCTATATAAATATGTTTTATATAAATATGTGCAACATAAATATGTGCAATATAAATATGTGCAATATAAATATGTGCTATATAAATATGTTTTATATAAATATGTGCAATATCAATATGTGCAATATAAATATGTTTTATATAAATATGTTTTATATAAATATGTGCAATATAAATATGTGCAATATAAATATGTGCAATATAAATATATGCAATATAAATATGTTTTATATAAATATGTTTTATATAAATATGTGCTATATAAATATGTTTTATATAAATATGTTTTATATAAATATGTGCTATATAAATATGTTTTATATAAATATGTGCAATATAAATATGTGCAATATAAATATGTTTTATATAAATATGTGCTATATAAATATGTTTTATATAAATATGTGCAATATCAATATGTTTTATATAAATATGTGCAATATAAATATGTTTTATATAAATATGTGCTATATAAATATGTGCAATATAAATATGTTTTATATAAATATATGCAATATAAATATGTGCTATATAAATATGTGCAATATAAATATGTTTTATATAAAGATGTGCAATATAAATATGTGCTATATAAATATGTTTTATATAAATATGTTTTATATAAATATGTGCAATATAAATATGTGCAATATAAATATGTTTTATATAAATTTGTGCAATATAGATATGTGCTATATAAATATGTGCTATATAAATATGTGCAATATAAATATGTTTTATATAAATTTGTGCAATATAGATATGTGCTATATAAATTTGTGCAATATAAATATGTGCTATATAAATATGTGCAATATAAATTTGTGCAATATAAATATGTGCTATATAAATATGTGCAATATAAATATGTGCTATATAAATATGTGCAATATAAATATGTTTTATATAAATATATGCAATATAAATATGTGCTATATAAATATGTGCAATATAAATTTGTGCAATATAAATATGTGAAATATAAATATGTGCAATATAAATATGTGCTATATAAATATGTGCAATATAAATATGTTTCATATAAATATATGCAATATAAATATGTGCTATATAAATATGTGCAATATAAATTTGTGCAATATAAATATGTGCAATATAAATATGTTTTATATAAATATATGCAATATAAATATGTGCTATATAAATATGTGCAATATAAATATGTTTTATATAAATAAGTGCAATATAAATGTTTTATATAAATATGTGCAATATAAATATGTTTTATATAAATATGTGCTATATAAAT
>CM044442.1:273577-284979 GCA_024363595.1 Xenopus borealis
GTGAGTGAACAAGGGACAACACAGGCTGTACACAAGGAATCTGGAGAAAAACTGTAACTATATATATATCTCACCTGACACTTCCCACTTTGCTTAAAGGGCACCTATTGGTTAAAAATGCTATCCCCAACCAAATGTGCAGGCTGGTAAAACCTGCATTCTGGTCGGGAATAACAGTATTTTTATTTTTAAATGCCCCCTGGCAGCACTATGCTAATCACACAGCGGGGGAGCTCCCGGTGCGAGCAGCCATGTCTGATCACTCGCATATACATAATGAAAAGCCGTCCCTAATTGAGGCAGCTCTTCATTATGCTCATGCGCGTGACGTCACACACGTGTAATACACATGCCAGTGAGCAGACATAGTAGTTTTAGGAGGTTAAATGATGTATAATCTGCAACTGTTAAGCATTCATTTTCTGCTGTTCTGTGTGTCACTGTCTGTAATGTCACATCTGACCCCACAGCTTCATCTTTTCTTAGGACCCCCTAGAATTTGTGAACAAGACATTTTTATTAACTACTTATTAGTCTGTGTCTCAGTAGCCTGCTTGTGACTGAATGTTATACAGATAGCTAGAATCTCAGCTGCCATAAAGCAGGGCAGGACTGCTGCTTCCTATAATGGGGATCAGATCTGTGCAGCCACTGGGACAGAATGCTCTGTTATACAGATAGCTAGAATCTCAGCTGCCATAAAGCAGGGCAGGACTGCTGCTTCCTATAATGGGGATCAGATCTGTGCAGCCACTGGGACAGTGCAAGTGGGAATTATTGGAATGCCGGTGAAAACAATAAAAAAATATGTTGGTGACAGAAATACCAAACCAAAAATATAACATGTTTTACAATGAATGATATTCTAAATATTTTTTTCTTTTACATATTTGCATGAAATAAAGAAGAGGCAGAGAAGTCCCAGAAGCCAATGATTGTGATTCTTTGGATAAAGACAAGAGACCATTAGACTGTGCAACTTCTCCAACACCAGGAAATCCACACATTGGAAAGAAACATCTGTATCAGACTCAGAAAAAGCTTTAGTACAATGAGCATTCCCAACTCCAAGAAGAAACGTCGTTTAGTAAGAAAACAATCCAAATGCTCAGAATGTGGGAAAAACTTTCCAGACAAAACTCACCTTCAAAATCATATAAGAGTTCACACAGGCGAGAAACCATTCAAGTGCACAGAATGTGGGAAAAGTTTCAGGGAAAAAAGTACCCTTAGAAAACACCACATAACTCACACAGGGGAGAAAATGTTCCACTGCACAGAATGTGGGAAACGATTTGCTAGAAAAGGGCACCTTCATTCTCACCTGAGCACTCACACAGGAGAGAAACCTTTCACATGCACAGAATGTGGGAAAAAATTTGCAAGAAAAGAAAATCTTCGTATTCACCTGAGAACTCACACAGGAGAGAAACCATTCAAGTGTACAAAATGTCCGAAAAGTTTTAAGCTAAATTATCTCCTTAAATGTCACAGGAGAATTCACACAGGAGAGAAACCTTTCAAGTGCACAGAATGTAACCGACATTTCACTCAACTGAGAACCCTTACAGTTCACCAAAGAATTCACACTGGGGAGAAACCTTACATGTGCACAGAATGTGGGAAATGTTTCCTATCAGAGGCACACCTTAGAAGACACCAGAGCGTTCACACAGGGGAGAGGCCTTTTTTGTGCACAGAATGTGGTAAAAGATTCCTGACAGAGCCACACCTTAGAAGACACCAGAGCGTTCACACAGGGGAGAGGCCTTTTTTGTGCACAGAATGTGGGAAAAGTTTCACCTTAAAGAGTGCCCTTCTAAAACACCAGAGAGTTCACAATGAGGAGAAACCTTATGCATGTACAGAATGTGGGAAAAAATTTTCTACAAAGGACCGACTTACTTCTCACATGAATGTCCACACAGGAGCTTTTACATGTACGGAATGTGGAAAACAGTTGTCTCGTAAGGAAAACCTTGAGCGACACATACAACGTCATGTAGAAGAAAAAATATTTATATGTAAAGTATGTGGGAAAATCTTTTCTAATAAGAGAAACCTTCTCCACACAACTGATACTGAGGACAAACCTTTCATGTGCACAGAATGTGAGAATGTGTCTCTCCACATTTTTTTATCATGCACAGAATGTGGCAAACAGTTCTCTAAAAAGAAATATCTTACCATACACCAGAGAATTCACACAAGGAGTGAAACGTTCCCATGTACAGAATGTGGCAAACATTTCCCTACAAAGAGATACCTTGCCACACACAAGAGACTCCACTTAAAAAGGGAAACTTTCCAGTGTACAGAATGTGGGAAACATTTCTTAACAAAGTCCTACTTTGAGCAGCATTGTGTTACCCACACAGATGAGAAACCTTTCATATGCACTGAATGTGGCAAATGTTTCTCTATGAAGATGAACCTGACACAACACAAGAGAATTCACCTAAAAAGAGAAACTTTCCCATGCCCCGAATGTGGCAAACCTTTCTTTACAAAAGCCAGCCTTCAGAAACATTCTGTGGTCCACACAGGGGAGAAACCTTTTATGTGCACAGAATGTGGCAAATGTTTCTCTACGGAGAAAACCCGTAACAGACATCAGAAAATTCACATAAAAGGGGAAACTCTCTCATGTACAGAATGTGGCAAACATTTCTCTAAAAAGAGTGGCCTTAAGCAGCATTATATTACTCACTCAGAGGTGAAACCTTTCGAGTGCTCAGAATGTGGCAAATGTTTCTCTCTAAAAATGAACGTTATAAATCACCAGAAAATTCACTTAAAAAGGGAAAATTTCACATGTACAGAATGTGGCAAATCTTTCTCTAGAAAGAACAGCCTTCAGCGGCATTCTCTTACCCACACAGACCTGAAAACTTCCATGTGCACATAATGTGGCAAATGTTTTTCTATAAAGATGTACCTTTTTTTTTTTTTTTATATTTTTATCCAGATTTTATATGAATATAAAGATGTACCTTAAAGGGGTGGTTCACCTTCAAGTTAACTTTTAGTAGATTGTAGAAGGGCCAATTCTAAGAAACTTTTCAATTGGTCTTCATTGTTTATTTTTCATAGTTTTTTAGTTTTTTAATGATTTGCAATTTTCTTCTGTTTCTTTGCAGCTTTCAAATGGGGGTCACTGACCCCATCTAAAAACAAATGCTCCGTAAGGCTACAAATATATAGTTATGGACACTTTGTATTACTTATCATTCTATTCAGTCCCTCTCCTATTCATATTCCAGTCTCTTATTCAAATCAATGCAGGGTTGCTAGGGGAATTTGTACCCTAGAAACCAAATTGCTGACACTGCAAACTAGAGAGCTGCTGAATAAAAAGCTAAATAACTATAAAACCACAAACAATAAAAAATGAAAACCAATTGCAAATTGTCTCAGAATATCACTCTGTACATTATACTAAAAGTTAATGCAAAGGTGAACAACCCCTTTAAACACCAGAGAATCCAAATTCCCAATGTACAGAATGTGAGAAGCATATCTTGAAAAAGGGTAGCCTTCAATGGCATTACTTAATCCTCTCTAGTAGAACCTTTTCACTTTATCTGTATGTGAACAATTTCATAGCAAGAGAGAAGCCATTCACTTGCACAGAATGTGGCTTAGGCTTGTTTAATTGTTATGGGGATTCTGTCACGAATTACGGAAAGGCTGTTTTTCATAGACTCCATTATAATCAAATTTTAATTTTTTTTTTCTTTTTTCTGTGTAATAATGAAACAGTACCTTGTACTTGATCCAAACTAAGGTATAATTAATCCCTATTGGGAGCAAAACCAGCCTATTGGCTTTATTTCATGTTTCTATGATATTCTAGTAGACTTAAGGTATGAAGATCCAAATTACAGAAAGACCCGCTATCTGGAAAGCCCCAGGTTCCGAGCGTTCTGGATACCCATACCTGTAATTCACTCTGCCATGTAAAGGTTCATTCATATCCCAACAAATATAAATATATATATTTTTAGTTGTAATTGGCAAAATCTCCTGGTCGTGATTTCAGAAAGAGCCAGTGCTGCACTATGGAACTACTTTCGGACAGGCTGTTTTTTCTTTTACTTAGGGGCAGATTTACTAAATTCACATGAAGAGATCGAAGCTCGATCGAATTCCGATCGTACGATCAAATAACGAATGATCGAATACATTTGAATCATCGAAGGAAACCAAATTTTAAAATCCTTCGAATGCCTAATTTGGCAGATTGGACCTACCGAATACCAATAGAAGCCTAAGTCCTGCTTGAATACCATTCGTACGGTCAATCGTTTGAATCGTACAAATTTTTCGGAGGCTCGAAGGAAAAAGTACGTTTTTTTTTCGAGAAATCAAATGATCGGTATTCGATCGTACGATTTAATTGAGGAATCATATTTCGAGCAAAATGGTAGCCTAAAACTATTCGATAAGCATTCGCATATGCTTATCAAATATCGAGAAAATTCGTAGGAATTTTGGTGAATAATAGTAAATCTGCCCCTTAATGTAAGTTAAGGAGTCTCAGTTGGACCTGTTCTAATATCTACCAGGGAGCTGTTATCTGGTTACCTTCCCATTGTTCTGCTGATGGGCTGCTGGTGGGGAAGGAAGGGAGTTTATATCACTTCAGCTTGCAGCGCAGCAGTAAAGAATAACTGAAGTTTATCAGAGCACAAGTCACATGACTGGGAGCACCTAGGAAATGGACAATATATCTAGCTCCATGCCAGATTTCAAAATTAAATATTACAAATATCAGTTTACTCTTTTTAAAAATGTATTTCAGTGCAGAAGTCTGCTGGAGCAGCACTATTACTATTTTGAGGCATTTTGAAAAACACGTTTTCCCATTGGAGATCCTGTCTCCTTTGAACCTTTCATGGCAAATCCTGGGCTAATTGTTGGCCAGGCCTTTTACCCAAATGAGCTAATAACTGGTGCCACCTAGGACGCAGGCCCCTGGGGTGTATAAGTATTAAAATATGGAAATACATTGGAGAAAACTCCAGCCAGTTTTTGACAAAAATAATTTGAGCTGGGAATTTGTGTGGTTATTGGGGTGTGCAACAATTACATTTATTAAGTAGTAATGGCAGCTGTTATTATTTGAGATCCTCTCCATCTATAATATCCTTTTTAACAACAATTTTTACAAATGTCTCCTCCTTTTTAGATGTAAAGTACATGGACTTTATTAAATGACAAAGTATAAAACTACTGAGTTGTTTCTTCTCTTTCTCTCTTTTACTTTCTTGTTTCAGCAACCAAGGGCTGTAGTCATTTCCCCATATTAATTGGTACCCAAAACCCAATAATATAAATAATGCTTTGCACACTGAGCTTGCCAGTCAGAATCCCAGTCCTGCTAATATCACTTTGCACTGAATGTGAAACAAGATTGTATCATACATACTGTGATCTTCCTTCCCTTCATGATCTCCATGTCAGCAAGCTACTCTTTCCCAGTGGGAGGAAAATAGGCGTTGAACAGTAACTTGTAATAAGGAATGGAATGGAGCCCACAATCACACAACTTCTAGAAGTGAAAATAGAGATTTCAGGTCAAAACCCAAGAAATTAGTTGACAAGGATAGGAATAATCCAATAGTATAGACCAGTGATCCCCAACCAGTAGCTCGTGAGTAACATGTTGCTCTCCAACCCCTTGGATGTTGCTCCCAGTGGCCTCAAAGCAGGTGATTATTTTTGAATTCCAGGCTTAGAGGCAAGTTTTGGTTGTATATAAACCAGGTGTACTGCCAAAGAGAGCCTCAATGTAGGTTGACAATCCACATGGAGCTACAAAATGGCCAATCACAGCACTTATGTGGCACCCAAGAACATTATTCATACTACTGTTGCTCCCCAACTCCTTTTACTTCTAAATGTTGCTTACGGGTTCCTAAAGGTTGGGGATCCCTGGTATAGACTATACAGAATGAGAGAGGTGGTTGCGCACTACCAGAGTGAGGAAAATCTCAATCCAATAGCATAACCACTTGAAACAGATGCTTACTCACCTACTCACCTGGAAGTGTCCATCACAATTATGACCAGTTTCAGTGCAGGTCCAAAGGTGTAAGAAACAATTGGTAGATGTGAGAACCCCAATAACAGATCCTTTGTAGGTATGAACTGATACAATTAAACATGTATAAAGAAGCAGAACCATGCTGCAACTTCCTTTATTGGTCTTGCACCACACAACCTGCTTTGGGCAAGCATGTTAAGTGCACCATACACAAACCAACTCCATTAGTATAGTATAGGAAACAATCCGTCAGCCTTGGATGAACTGGCAAAAAACATTAAGTAGGTGCTTGAACCAATAGCAGAACAAATGACTTAAATTTATCTCCAAATATTCACAAGATGAAAATCCACAATCCACCTGGAAGCAATTGCACTATCATAAAATAACTCTAGTAAAGGGAAGACTTTGATACTCCAAGAAACAATGCTTTTAAGACATTATAGCTAAAAGGCAATAGATAGAAACACACAGGGGGTGTGACTTTAAAGAGATACTGTAATGATTTTATGGTGTAGTTCTTATTTCTAAATTATATTATTTACACTGCAAATAATTCACTATACCATGTAAAATTGTATTCCTGAACCAATGCGTATTTTCTTTTTTACTTGTAATATTGGTGTGTACATAGTTAGTTACATAGTTAAATTGGATTGTAAAAAGACAGAATCCATCAAGTTCAACCCCTCCAAATGAAAACCCAGCATATACACACACCCCTCCTCTCTTTCACACAAACCATATATGCCCATAGCTATACTAACTGTAGAGTTTAGTATGACAATAGCCTTTGTATTATGTCTGTCCTGTAAATCATCCCCCTCTTATAGTCATTAACAGAATGAGCATCACAACATCACCCGGCAGTGCATTCCACAACCTCACTGTCCTCACTGTGAAGAACCACCTACTCTGTTCCTTTAAATGAAAGTCCTTTTCTTCTAGTCTGAAGGGGTGGCCTCTGGTGCGGATCCTCTTTATGGGTAATATTTGTCTATAATGTCCTCTAATGTATTTAGTGTAATACAGAGAAAACAAGCCCAACCTGGACAGTCTCCCAGTCTCATAATTGAAGTGTCCCAGTCTCATCCCTCTAACCAGTTTAGTTGCACTTAGTCTCTGCACTCTCTCCAGCTCATTTATATCCCTCCTAAGGACTGGAGTCCAAAACTGCACTGCATACTCCACATGAGCTCTTACTAGGGATCGAGGTACAATTATGTTTTCATCCCTTGAGTTTATGCCCTTTTTTATGCAGGACACAACTTTATTTGCTTTAGTAGCTACAGACACTGCCCAGAATTAGACAACTTGTTATCTATAAAAACCCAAAGTTCTGCACAATTTAGTCTCATCTGCAAAAATACAAACCGTACTTTCAATGGCCACATCCAGGTCATTAATAAACAAGTTGAAAGTTGGCTTTTTTTTTGTATAAGGTGTTGGCAGTGCCGGACTGGGAGGAAAAAGCAGCCCTGGCAGTAGTACTAAAGCATATGTGACACAAACTGGTTGGTGCAAGGCACACTGGAAACCCACGCTCAGATCAGACCAAAACGAAGATAAGTAAAAATGTGAACCTTATTTTATATAATCATCTCCAGAAATCAAGTTAATTACATGGGATTTATTTGTTTTCATATTGTATAAACTGTTTATACTCTATTTATTCAACTATTAAATTTGTATATTTGTCATTATTTATTTAAAATCATTTATAACTATGTATATTTATTCAGAATTGACCTATTTCAGTCAGTCAATACCGTTTCTATGATTGCGTTTGATATCAGATGTTTGCGATATTTATATTCTCATCTTTTCAAACTCATCTTTCAGTGATGAGGCTTACTTTGCTTTTAAACAATTGTGATGTTTTTTTCCCTTGACCCCTCCCTGTTTTGTGATTGGTTGTTTTATATTTAAATATTGTCTCATGGTCTGTACACTCAAGCCTATGATTAAGTCTCTTACTGACACAAAACGCGTCAGGCGAGAGATGATTGTATAAAATAAAGTTCACATTTTTACTTATCTTTGTTTTGGACTGATCTGAGCGTGGGTTTCCAGTGTGCCTTGCACCATATATGGAATGTCCGCTCCCTGAGCTGAGGGCCTGGGGCAGAAGTACCTGGGCCACCTTTCTACTGTGGAAAGAGATTCCACACATTTATACTTGTGATGCTTCAAATACTTTTTGTCTTAAAAAGACAAAAATCTTAAAAAGTCTAAAGTGATTGGCTCATGTACATATTAAAGACAGACCTCATTTGCATTTTAAAGCGAGTAGCCCATTGGGCATTTGCCAGAAACCACAGATTGCCAGTCCAGGGCCAGGGTGTAGGTTTTGGGAGGCCATACACTCATTTGGCATGGTCACAAAAGGAGTGAATCTTTCAACTGACAGACCCAGCTTAGAAGGACAATATTGTGGAGGGGGTACAAAAGTTCAGACCAACATTAATGGGCCGATGCAGAACTTGATCCGACAGAAATGTTGAGATAGAGATCTACATGCGTTCGTGTGAGTACAGCTACATTGAAAATAATTGAGTGAGTCTATACCTGCGCTCCCCTGCGGCTGAACACAGCAAAACGGAACGCAGGGGAGCGCAGGTAAAAACACCCATAAAAGTTTTAACATACAGTATCTGTACTCTGTAGTAGTACAATAGTGTATTGCAACGTACTGTACTTCAGCTCTGCACGTTTACATGAAAATTTGTTTTCCTTACACAGCAAAGTAATACAGTATGGTGTCATTTAGAACCAAGGACAAAATGAAAAGTGCAACTAGCGCATGCAGTGTAGCGCACCACAAATTAAACAAACCAGTTGTTTTGAGAAAAGGTGCAGCACACACTGTTCCTATAGTACAGTGTTCCAAGGGTTAAACTTTATAAAACTAAATTGTAACTCCATAATTAAATGTCCCTTTGTAACTCATCCCCTGAAAGGAAACAGAACACCAATTAAACATTATAATACATGGAACTCTGAGTTTGTAGAAAAGTGAGTATAAGGATTGGAGAGCATAAACGCTCCATTATTAATTATGATCCCTCTAATATAAAAACACACACTCCTGTAGGGAATCACTTTCTTTAGACATAACAGTGTCAGTTTAAGATGGAAAGTATTAGAAGAAGCTAAATTGCCGATATGAGGAGGTGATAGAATACGTATCCTCCTTCAATGTCAAGCGGATGAATACCCAGAATGCACTGGAACCAATGGGGTTTGGATGATGTAGTTAGATAAACAAAAGCAATTCTGGGAATGAATTCCAAATGAGCTCCAAGAAAATCCCATTTGCATGGGTTTATCCTATTGGCTAAAGCTCACCCACTGGGTTTTCAAGCTAAAGCCAGGATAATAGCTGATCAGATTCCCAACTGCAGACCGGTTTCGCCTTTCTTGAGGCTCGTCAGTGCAGGTTGTCTGATCAGCTTAAGTAGAGCCACCATGTGGTTTTCCAAACATGTGACAAGGGTTGAGGAGACTGCCTCATACAGACTTAGATAAACAAAAGGAATTCTGGGAATGAATTCCAAATGAGCTCCAAGAAAATCCCATTTGCATGATGATGTAGTTAGAAATGCTTTCTACAACTTTCTATTACCTTTTTCTATTATAGATTGAAAATTCTAACTTTTCCTGAAACTGGAAGGAATATTACAAACGCTTTTATACTATTTATTACGTTTTCTATCTATTTAAGTAAAATACTGTTTTTAAATTATACTAAACAACTAATGCTATTGGTTATTATTATTGTACATATATATATATATACAATGTATGTGTAGTTTATGGTGCATTACTGGAGTAGGCCACAACATGGGATCGCTTGATTGTTCATTGTTTTGTATGTCTGGCCACTGCTTGGAACTTTGCTGTTGTATTGGGTTATAAATAACTTGGGTTCATTCACACTGTAAAAAGCACCCGATGAAGGCGTGTGAAATAAATAAACACTACAATTGCTGTGGTTCTCCAGAGAATCATCTTCTTTGCTGGTCCCATGACATGAGTCTGATTGAATGACAATCTTTAATTCTAGAGATAGAGATTTTCTTTTTCTCTTCTTAGGACTGTTCATTTCACACATTGTTCTGTACCTAGAAATATACAAACACTTTACTTTATGTACAGCCTACAGTGTGCTTGTACCCCCCTCTCCACTGCATAAACATACACAACATGTACAGTACACATCATACTAACACACACACACATGTACACAGACACACACACATGTACAATACACATCATACCAACACACACATGTACACAGACACACACAGTTACACAACATCACACAACCAAATGCATGAAAACAAACTGCAATAAAAAAAAGGCACATGATTCCACTTTACACTAAATACATTAGAGGACATTATAGAGAAATATTACCCATAAAGAGGATCCGCACCAGAGGCCACCCCTTCAGACTAGAAGAAAAGGACTTTCATTTAAAGGAACAGAGTAGGTGGTTCTTCACAGTGAGGACAGTGAGGTTGTGGAATGCACTGCCGGGTGATGTTGTGATGCTGATTCTGTTAATGACTATAAGAGGGGGATGATTTACAGGACAGACATAATACAAAGGCTATTGTCATACTAAACTCTACAGTTAGTATATGGTTATATATAATGTATGTGAGTGTATGGAGGGGTGTGTGTATATGCTGGGTTTTCATTTGGAGGGGTTCAACTTGATGGACTTTGATGGAACTTGATGATCTTTTTTCAACCCAATTTAACTATGTAACTATGTAACTATGTACAGCAGGTTCTCCAGCAGACAGAATAAATACTTACTTTTTCTCAGCCCCAGTCTCCTCCCTCATTTTCCCAACATGCCCCTCACCTGAGCTTCTGAGGTAAAATATACAGGCTGACCAGTACCCTTTTCAGTTAGTCACTATGTGACCATTTTAGCCTCTCCAAACTAGAACTCAGCCTCCTCCTATGGCCAAAAGTGAGTCCAGGTACAGTGGGAGCTGTTGTGCTGTTTTACCTGAGGAGGAAACAGTGAAGATACAGAAAACAGTAATTTCTGGCCTCTCCCACCCTTTCCTCTATGTGCCCCTCCCAACCACCATCTCTTTGTGATACATATTTATATATATTTAGCTCCCAGTTACACAACCATCACTACTCAAAATCTTGTGATATTCCTGCTGTCAGTGGACCCTCCCCCATCTCCTCCAGCTACTTATATCACTACTAGATTAGCCCAAAAGCACTAGGACCATGAAGCTCCTGCCTCCTTGGGGGGAGGGGACAGAGCACATTTTGTGGCAGTTGCACACACAGAGCTGGCAGTGAGTTTTGTTTCCCATAA
>CM044442.1:393132-405937 GCA_024363595.1 Xenopus borealis
TGGGACAGAATGCTCTGTTATACAGATAGCTAGAATCTCAGCTGCCATAAAGCAGGACAAAATTACCTATTCTTTGGAAGTAAGGAAAGACAACTGTATAATTAGTTTTTACTTTTACTCTTTTACATACTTGCATCTAGTAAAGAAGTACAGAAGCCCTGACAGCTAACAATTCTAATTCTTTGGATAAAGACAAGAGACCATTAGACTGTGCAACTTCTCCAACACCAGGAAATCCACACATTGGAAAGAAACATCTGTATCAGACTCAGAAAAAGCTTTAGTACAATGAACATTCCCAACTCCAAGAAGAAGTGTCCGTTAGTAAAAAAACAATTCAAGTGCTCAGAATGTGGGAAAACATTTGCAGACAACAGTCATCTTCATAATCATATGAGAATTCACACAGGGGAGAAACCATACAACTGCACAGAATGTGGGAAAAGTTTCAGGGTAAGTAGTGCCCTTAGAAAACACCAGAGAATTCACACAGGAGAGAAACCATTTGAGTGCACAGAATGTGGGAAAAGTTTCAGGGTAAGCAGTACCCTTAGAAACCACCAGAGAATTCACACAGGGGAGAAACCCTACCAATGTGAAGAATGTGGTAAAAAATTTACAACAAAAACGCACCTTAATTTTCACTTTAGACTTCACACAGCGGAGAAACCATTTACATGCACAGAATGTGGTAAAAGTTTCAGGCTAAAGGAATACCTTAAAGAACACCAAAGAATTCACACAGGGGAGAAACCATTCACATGCACAGAATGTGGGAAAGGACTTGCAAGTGAATACCACCTTCATGCTCATCTGAGAACTCACACAGGAGAGAAACCTTTCATGTGCACAGAATGTGGGAAAAGTTTTAGCCAAAATTCAGTCCTTAAAAAACACCAAAGAATTCACACAGAGGAGAAACCTTTTACATGCACAGAATGTGGGGAAACGTTTAGGAAAAAAGGCTACCTTGATGCTCACCTGAGAATTCACACGGGAAAGAAACTATTTGCTTGTGCAGAATGTGGTAAATGTTTCCTTTCAAAGCGCCACATTACCAGTCATCAGATAATTCACACAGGGGAGAAACCTTTTTCTTGTGCAGAATGTGGGAAGAGTTTTAATTTAAAGAGGAACCTTACCAGACATTACACAATTCACACAAGGGAGAAATCTTTTACTTGTAAAGAGTGTGGCAAAAGCTTCTCTACAAAGGACAGCCTTTCTTCTCACTTAAGTGTCCACATAGGAAAGAATCCTTTTACATGTACAGAGTCTGGAGAACAATTCTCTCAGATAACCCTTGAACGACACACACAACTTCACACAGAAGAAAAAACATTTACATGTACAGTATGTGGGGAAATCTTTTCTGATAAGAGAAACCTTCTCCACACAACTCACACTGGGGAGAAACCTTTCATATGCACAGAATGTAAGAATATGTCTCTCCCTGTTCTTTTCTCATGCACAGAATGTGGCAAACAGTTCTCTAAAAAGAGATACCTCACCAAACACCAGAAAATTTACATAAAACGAGAAAAATTTCCATGTACAGAATGCGGCAAAATGTTCTCTAAAAAGAGCAACCTTCAGAGGCATTCTCTTACTCACACAGGGGAGAAACCATACCTGTGCACAGAATGTGGAAAATGTTTCTCTACAAAGATGTGCCTTTGCAAACACCAGAGACTACACACAGGGCAGAAACTGCACACAAGTACAAATTGTGAGGAAAAAATCACATCAAAAGCTGACCTTAATAAAAACCTGAGCCTTCACACAGTGGAGAAGTCATTTATGTGTGCAGAGTGTGGGAAATGTTTTACACTTATAGAATCCCTTAAGCAACACCAGAAAATTCACACAGCAGAGAAACCCTTCACATGCACAGAATGTGGGAAAATATTTGCAGGCAAAAGTCATCTTCATAGTCATATGAGAATTCACACAGGAGTGAAACCGTACAAGTGCACAGAATGTGGGAAAAGATTTATAGACAAAAGTCATCTTCGTATTCATATAAGAATTCACACAGGAGTGAAACCGTACAAGTGCACAGAATGTGGGGAAAGATCTACAAGAAAAAGCCACCTTCGTGCTCACATGAGAATTCACACCGGAGAGAATCCATTCAAGTGTACACAATGTGGGAAAAGTTTCAGGATAAATTATCTCCTTAAATGCCACATGAGAATTCACACGGGAGAGAAACCTTTCAGTTGCACAGAATGTAACCAACGTTTCACTCTTCTGGGAACCCTTAAAGTTCACCAAAGAATTCACACTGGGGAGAAACCTTACATGTGCACAGAATGTGGGAAAACATTTGCCAACAATAGCAGCCTTTCTGTTCATATGAAAACTCACACAGGAGAGAAACCATTCAAGTGTACAAAATGTGGGAAAAGTTTCAAGCTGAATTATCTCCTTAAATGCCACAGGAGAATTCACACGGGAGAGAAACCTTTCAAGTGCACAGAATGTAACCAACGCTTCACTCGACTGGGAACCCTTAAAGTTCACCAAAGAATTCACACTGGGGAGAAACCTTACATGTGCACAGAATGTGGGAAAGGTTTCACTGTAAAGACTAACCTTAAAAAACACCAGACAGTTCACACTAAGGAGAAACCTTATGCATGTACAGAATGTGGGAAACACTTCTCTACAAAGGACCGACTTTCTTCTCACATAAGTCTCCACACAGGAGCTTTTACATGTACAGAATGTGGAAAACTATTTTCTCGTAAGGAAAGCCTTAAACTACACACACAGCGTCACATAGAAGAAAAAAGATTTACATGTACAGTATGTGGGAAAATCTTTTCTAATAAGAGAAACTTTCTCTATCCTTACACAACAAACACTGGGGAGAAACCTTTCATATGCACAGAATGTAAGAATGTGTCTCAGTCTGTTCTATTGTCATGCACAGAATGTGACCAACAGTTCCGTAATATGAGAAACCTTACCATACACCAGATAATTCACAAAATGAGTGGAACATTCCCATGTACAGAATGTGGCAAACTGTTCTCTAAAATGAGAAATCTTACCATACACCAGAGAATTCACACAAGGAGTGAAGCGTTTCCATGTACAGAATGTGGCAAACATTTCCCTACAAAGACATACCTTGCCATACACAAAAGATTCCACTTAAAAAGAGAAAGTTTCCAGTGTACAGAATGTGGGAAACATTTCTTAACAAAGGCCTACTTTCAGCAGCATTGTGTTACCCACACAGGGAAGAAACCTTTCACATGCACTGAATGTGGCAAAAGTTTCTCTATAAAGATGAACCTTACACAACACCAAAAAACTCACACAAAAAGGGAAATTTTCCCATGTACTGAATGTGGCAAACCGTTTTTTACAAAGGCCAGTCTCCAGCTGCATTCTCTGACCCACACAGGGGAGAAACCTTTCACATGCACAGAATGTGGCAAAAGTTTCTCTACAAAGACATACCTTAGCAGACACCAGAGAATTCACATAAAAACAGAAACTTTATCTTGTACAGAATGTGGCAAACCTTTTTTTACAAAGGCCAGTCTCCAACGGCATTCTCTCACCCACACAGGGGAGAAACCTTTTGCATGCACAGAATGTGGCAAATGTTTCTGTACTAAAACATACCTTAACACACACCAGAAAATTCACATAAAAAGGGAAACTTTATCATGTACAGAATGTGACAAAGATTTCTTTACAAAAGCCAGTCTCCAGCAGCATTCTCTGACCCACACAGGGGAGAAACCTTTTGCATGCACAGAATGTGGCAAACGTTTCTCTACTAAAGCATACCTTAGCAAACACCAGAAAACTCACATAAAAAGGGAAACTTTATCATGTACAGAATGTGGCAAACATTTTTCTAAAAAGAGCGGCCTTCAACGACATTATATTACTCACTCAGAGGAGAAACCTTTCATGTGCACAGAATGTGGCAAATGTTTCTCTCTAAAGATGAATCTAACGAATCACCAGAAAATTCACATAAAAAGAGAAACTTACCCATGTACAGAATGTGGCAAATCTTTCTCTAAAAAGAGCAACCTTCAGCGGCATTCTGTTACCCACACAGGGGAGAAACCTTTCATGTGCTCAGACTGTGGCAAATGTTTCTCTATAAAAATGTTCCTCGACAGACACCAGAGGATTCACATAAAAGGGAAACTTTCAGACATACGGGATGACACAAGTAGTTGAAAAGGGTAGTATTCAATGACATTATATAATCCACACTAGAAGAACATTTCACTTTCCTTGTATGTGAGCAATTACACTCAACAGGAGAGAAACCTTTCACTTGCACAGAATTATGTGATTATTATATGATGGAGCATGAATGATTGAATGGGTGCATGGGCAATTTTTTCCTGACTTAGGCCCTAGGCTTATTGTTGTCCAGGTCCTCCACCCAGTGACCCAGGTGACAAATGGGCTAATAACTGGAGCCGCCTAATATTTTGGTCCCTGGGGGGGGGGGGGGGTGTAAGTCTTGTGTTATGTTACCAATTCCCTGGGAATACAGTGGGAAAACGTCAACAAGCTTTTGACAAATAGAAATGGAACTTGGGGGTTGCAATGATGACATTAATTTAAGTAGTAGCGCAAGGTGTTATTGTTTAATGGATAAACAACCTGTAATATCTCCAACAACCATCACACGTCACCCCTTTTTTTTATGTAAAATATATGGACTTTATTAAATGACAAAGTGGAAAACTACTGAGCTGTTTTTTGTCTTTTACTTTTTTATTTCAACATCCAAGGGCTGTAGTCATTTTCCCCCAGTTTGTCTCCCCCAAAAAGAAAAAAGTTCCTAAAATAGGTTTCACAAACACAACCAATACAATAAATCCTATAAATAATGTATTGCACAGTGAGATTGGGGTCAGAATCCCAGTTCCACTAATATCACTTTGCATTGAATGTGACACAAGCAGGAGTGGGAAAGTGCAAATCAGAAAAGGGGTGGGGCTTTATGGTTAGTGGGCAGGGCTTTGATATATATGAAGTTTTGACAAAATTGGGACATAGCTGTGTGTATCCTCTGTACTCACCCATTATCAATATATGAAGGACACTAAGGGGCAAATTTACTATTATTCCCCAAAAAATATTCGTTTTCCCTCTTCAAAAAGTGCAGCACTGCTGGGCCCCCCTTCAGGCTCGGGCCTGGGACACTTGTCCCCCCTGTCCTCCTGGCGGCCCTGGGTACTGATTTGTCCTTTTCCTCTGCTCATCATCTGTAGACCAACAGTCAGATGGAAAAAACAAATCAGTCATTGGAACAGTATCTTCGATGATTTCCAATAATCAGTTATTGTGGACAGATTTTCTGCCCTGGGCTGAGTTTTCATACAATAATTCTTCTCTTGTGTCCACTGGTCAGTCTCCATTCTTCACTGTTTTTGGGCCTCGCCCTAGAGCTTTCTCATTTTTTGAATGTTCTCCTGATGTTCCTGCTGTTGACTTATTTGGTGATTATTTGTCTAAAATTTGGCAGACGGTGCAAAAGTCTTTTAGGGGAATGTAATGAAAGTCAGTAACGGAAAAATAATTTGGAAAGCGAAATGTTATGCCTCTGTGTGAACAAATTTTGCTTTGTGTGAATTTAATATAATTTTTGCAAACCCAGAAACTGTTTAGCAACCACTTCCGACAGTGAAAGGCCAGTTGCAATTTTACAGTTTGCGCCAGTCAGTGTAATAAAACGACTTATTGAAAAAGTCGCTATGTTTGCTCCAAAAGATTCCAACACCTTCCCCTTTATCTTCTACTGTTGCTGCCCAAAAGAAGTCTTCTGCTAGACATTGTAGAGTCTAAACTGTCACGGATACAGTACTTACTGCCACGCGTGACTTTAGGTGAGACTCTCAGGGGTCACTCAGTCTCTCACTCACCTTGTACAAAGGTTAGACCAGCACAACAGCACCCCAAACACCAACCAACACCAACCAGCACCCATTTGCTGCCACCATCTATCATTAACAGGCAATAGAAACCTAATGTGACTATTCCCCTGTTTTTTCTAACAGGTAATAACTCACACTACACCAATGCATTAAACACTCTCACTATAGTCAGTTTAAGTTCCTACTGATTCAAGTACTCCAGCGAGGGTTAATTGGCACACACAGACTAGTGTTTCCATTCAGCATGCAGAGGGTTAAGGCTCACAGGTATACACTTTCAGGTTAGGTTTCTTTAAGGCAAACTTATTAAATTCTTTCTTTAATATTATAAAAGACAGGGTCGGACTGGCCGGGCCAGACCAGCCCCCCCCCCCCCCCCCCCCCCCCCCCCATTCAAATAAAAAATTGTTCGGTGTGACGCTGTTAGTAAATGCGTGCTGCGCAACACCATTCGCATATGCGCGCTGTACAACACCGTTAGCGCATGTGTGCCACGCCATTAGCACATGTGCACTGTTCGGCGCTTCAGAGTAGGGGGACGGGGGCTGGGCAGGAGTCCTGGTGGGGCCCCGGGCCCCCCCAGTCCAACCCTGACAAAAGATATAACAGTGCAATTAATAAAAACATATAGAATTCCTGGTCCTGGAGGCAAGGGGAAACATGGGATAATTCCCCATGGAAATGGACCCTTCTGCGTAATCCAATTCTTAGTCAGAAGAGCTGACAATCTATCAGTTATTTCAGGGGCATCAGATAATTGCACACTCCCCCTCCCTCAGGAATGTAAGGGGCGTGGTCTAGCACAGGAGTGCCCATACTTAACTAATGCGAGGTCTTTTAATCAAGATTTACCATTATGATATGCATCCATAAAAGCATTGTTAGCATTCTGTTCAATAGAAACGATTACTTAAATATTGATTTATGAGAAAATGTATGTTGCCTTAACATAATAAATATCTGAATGAAAAGCATGAAATAGGAGGGAGATTTAGACAAGCTGTTTGTTGACAGTGTCTTGAGATCTACTGATCACCAACTGAAGGTCTACTGGTAGACCCCGATCTACCTTTTGGGCACCCCTGGTCCTGCAGGACACAGACTGAGTTTTTATGACTCCTGTGAGTAGGAACTGGACCAACAATATAATGACTATAACTCCCTATAGCAGGGGTCCCCAACCTTTTTTGCTCGTGAGCCACATATAAATGTAAAAAAGAGTTGGAGAGCAACACAAGCATGAAAAAGTCCATGTGGATGTCAAATAAGAGCTCTTGGCTTTTTGGTAGCCCCTATATGGACTGGCAGCTACAGGAGAGAATGTTTGGCAGGACATCTGGTTTTTATACAACCAAAACTTGCCTCAAGCCTGGAATTCAAAAATAATCACCTGCTTTGAGGCCACTGGGAGCAACATCCAAGGGGTTGGAGATCAACATGTTACTCACCAGCTACTGGTTGGGGATCACTGCCCAATAGGAACAGTTGTGTTCACAGTGGAAGCTGTGGAGGACTCACTGGTTATGCTTACAACTGGTTTATTACAGCTCCAACATGGCTAACTTTGTACATGCATTCAAGAAGGAAATATATATATATATATATATAACCATAGAGAGAGGAAAAGAAGCTAGACAAAACACAACTAGCTGAGAGAGAATACATAACACTAAATTTTGACCAGCAGCTCCCTCTAGTGGTACAAAACACTCCTGCCCCCTAGCTGACGTAATCTTTCATCCACCTTGAAGGCACCTTTTGCACTGTGGCCATTCATAACCAGAAGTCTGACCACAAGGGGCATCCTAGGAGGAGTTATCACAGTCCTCTATAGAAGAAGAGTCACTCTTTGGTGAATTATTAGTTTCATTAGTTCCTTGGCTGCATACAGCTGCCACTTCATATGGAAGTAAGCCACTGGCAACCACTGGCACCTTCCCATAAGAAGCTCAGCAGGACTGACACCTGTGGTTGGACATAGGGTTACATGCTGAGATAAAAATGTAGGGGGACTGGTAAATCATACCCCCCAACTGTCCCTTTTTTGGAGGGACAGTCCCTCTTTTGAGAGCTCAACCCGCTGTCCCTCATTTGTACTGGAAAGTCCCTCTTTTCTCTGCACTGAACAGCCTGAAAAAGAAACAAAGATTTTAACTTAATTGGCTTTTGGCAGAGAGCCCAGAACAGCTAACAGGTGCAAATAAGATGCTTTGTAACACTTTTGAGTTAAG
Organism: Xenopus borealis; assembly: GCA_024363595.1. Classification (NCBI taxonomy): domain Eukaryota; kingdom Metazoa; phylum Chordata; class Amphibia; order Anura; family Pipidae; genus Xenopus; species Xenopus borealis. The sequence continues at coordinate 401,291 of CM044442.1, forward strand.
AAAATAAGTAATTGTAACAGTTTAGATAAGGAGAAATATTTTCAAACTTTCATAACCTGTCAAATTTAGTAAAATAAACATGGTAATTAGGGGGTGTGGCCACAAAAATGAACGTGGACACAAAAAATTTGCTGTGCTGTGGGCAAAATAAATTTTTGTCCCTCTTTTTACTTCCAAAATGTTGGGAGGTATGGTAAATAGGTTCCCCAGTATATTTAGCAGGCAGTCCCCTAGTGTTATAGATACCTAACTGGGTTCTAAAATACAGTTAGGAGGGGGAACGGTTTCCTTATCCTGCTTTAAGCTGTGCTCCTTGGTGTTCTCACAGTGGCCAGTAGATGGCACAGTGCTGAAGTATAAAACCCTTGTGAGCCATGTGCTCAGGGTCCATCTTGTGCTGGCTCTAGCTTGAGCAGGTAGGCAGACCTCAAGTAGAACCTAGACAGGTCAGGTCTAGTAAAGATAGGCTAGTACTAGCTAGGATATTTAGCAGCTCCGAGGATTGTGAGTGGGATAAACATGTCTGTGATTACTGCATATTAGAGTGCCCTCCATTTACACAATTTTCCTGTGACCCAACTATGCCTCTTGTTCTCCATTCCTGAATGACAAATGGTCGGCTTGCCTGACAGAACTCTCTCCCTGGTCTTCTCGTACTAGAACCTGGCAGCACCTGAGTAGTAGGGGGCTCCTCCTGAAGTGAAACGTGACTGTTATAGGTAGAAGACTGAGCTGGGACCGGGACCTTGGGGTTTGTTTTGGGTTTGGGATCCCGATCATAACACCTAGTTTGGACAATGAGCATGATATGAGAGCCTTGGATTCTAGCTTTAGAGGCTTCCCACTCTATTCCTTCTGATGTAGACCTTGAGTTTAGTTCCCAATATTCTTGGTATGCTTTTTTGTGTGGATCTGCTATATCTGGGTTTAGTCACCATATCTTGCCTGGGGGCAGAGGCTGCCACTGGATTATCAGTTGGAGGGGGGATTCTGATAGATTTGTTGAAGTGGGCGTACCTCTGTGTTGCCAGGGCCAGATTGATCCTAGAAAATGATTTATGTGGTAGGTAGTGGCAAGCGTAAACTCTGGCATCAGGGTGTTTCCAGCACCAGACACACAAGGTCACGTGCACACCCGAGTCCTTCTTAATAGCTTCCCACGTGGTGCTCGGACCCTAGGAAGTCGGCACCTAATTCTTGTTCCTGTTTCCAGCTCATCAAAGACGCCTTGGTTGTTGCCCATTATATTAGGTATGTGGGGCCAGTAAAGGTGGAGTAGACAAGTATGTAACTTGATTCAGGTGAATACAAGTTGGTGGGGGAGGCAGGTCAGCAAGTTTCTTACCTACAAGTTCAAGTAGGGCGATGGAGCATAGATGTTGACCACCATCAAGTGTTTATTTGCAATAAGGCAAGCAATTATAATATACCTGCCATATTGGCCCGTTACAAGTATAATTGATTCACAGGGGGGGGGGTTCTAATAAGGATAGACACTCCCTTGGAGTAGGTGGAGAATCAGACATGGACAGTCTGCCTCACACATGGTTTCTTAAGGGAAAGCACTTTTTGGCCCAATGGGTGGGTCTCTTGCAGGAGCAGCATGGGGGGAGGATACTGTTTGCAGGATGAGAATGTGTTTGTATTTGGACATTCCAGGACACAATACTATAGGAAGTCAATTGTGTACTGGGGGGTGTTATGACTGTATGGGGATGCAGGACTGGACTGAGAATTAAAATAGGCCCTGGCGTTTCAGGTACACAAGAGGCCCATCAGCCCACATAGAGGCCCAAACAGTCCCCACCAGCCCACTAAATACTGACTTTCTATGGGACCTTATAGCAGCCCCTCTGGCATTTGCCCTAACCCACAAATGGCCAGTCCGGGCCTGTGGGGATGTGACCTGCTATGGCTGTGTCCTGTACCAGTTGGAGCTAGGGTTGCCACCCGGCCGGTATTTTACTGGCCTAGCCGGTAAAACACCAGCCAAGGCCGGGGCCGGTATTACAAATTTACCGGCATTGTAGCTGCCGGTAAATTTGTAATACCCCTTAAAAATGGCCCTTGCCTTGCCTAAATCCGATGAAAAACGTACTTTTCTTGCAGTCTTCAGCCGATCGCTCGCGTGGCTCCGCCCCTTTGACATCATGGCACGCCCCCTTTGACGTCACGACACGCCTCCTTTTTGGTCCCGCCCCCGCCGGCCGGTAAGCTAGTTGTAAAAAGGTGGCAACCCTAGTTGGAGCACCAGCCGGTAAAACAGCTGCCAAGGCCGGGGCCGGTATTACAAATTTACCGGTAATGTAGCTGCCGGTAAATTTGTAATACCCTTAAAAAGACCCATCGGCCTGCCCCCAATCCCTTGTACACTTACCTTTTGTCCCCTTCTTGAAGGCTCGGCTTCATGGCCACGCCCACAAAACATCATATTCCCACCCCTTTTGACATCACACGCCACCCCCACCAGCTGGAAAAAAAATTAAGAAAAGGTGGCAACCCTAAGTACCAATCGTATAGTTGCAACATATATATGAACAAAAACAACCCATTATATCTTTTGCCTTTTACCCACTTACCAAAACAAACCCATTCCGCCTCTCCAAATACAAACTGGTTGGTGCAAGGATATCCACGCTTATGGTCTGATCTGAGCGTGGATATCCAGTGTGCCTTGCACCAACCAGTTTGTATTCGTGGAATGTCTGCTCCCTGAGCTGAGGGGCTGGAGCACCTGGGCCACACTTCTATTGTGGTAAGAACTTCTACATGACTGAATGTGTTGCTTCAAGATTGTTTGTCGTAAACTCCATTCCCACTCTCCCCAGCCACCCAACTTGCATTGTTGTTTACTTGCTAGTAGGGCTGAGCTTGTGCAACTGTAACTCTGCACTACTGTACAGTTCCTATAGGCCTGTGTCTGTGGCTGCAACCAGGTTACATTTTGAAAGGGGCAAGCAGCATTGTTATAAGTAAGCCACAGTGGGCTGTTTGAGCTGTGAGGGTAGTTTTCCAGCCTTCAGTGGATCCATGTGGAGGGCAGCAGTATATTCGGGTGCACAGATGGGGTTCAGGTGGTGGAGGAGATGCCCCTGTGTTCAGTGGTTGATCACTTCTCTGGGTTGGAAGGTCTCCTAGACACCAGCCTTGTCTCCTGTGGTGCAGAGCTGTCTGCCCTCTATTTCCCTGCTGCGTGTGCCAGTTTGTTACCTTCTACTTGAGTCCAGGCTTCACTCATGGCTGTAGGCCGAGGTTAGATCTCAGCTACCTGCAGTCATACGGGTCTGATTTTTGTGTAGGGTCTGACAGTGGCCACAGATTTTATTCTGATCCCCAGCAGCATCAGGGAACCTGTTTGTTTAGCTGTGCAGTTGGACACACCTCCTACGCAGATTTTATTTTAAGTTTTAAATTATTTGCCTATTTCTTTCAGCTTTCAAATGGGATTCACAGACCCCATCTAAAAAAGAAATACTCTGTAATGCTATAAATGTATTGTCATTGCTATTTTTTATTTACTCTTCTTTCTATTCAGGCCTATTACATGCATTGCCCCTAGGGTTGCCACCTCTCCGGTTTTGACCCGGACAGCCCGATATTTTGAAGGGCTGCCCGGGTAGGGTTGCCACCTTTCCCTGTGGCTCAAGCCGGACAGGGGGGGGGGCGGTCCTGTGACGTCATGGGGCGGTCCTGTGACGTCAGTGGGCGGTCCCGTGACGTCAGTGCGCGGTCCCGTGACGTCACGGGGCGGAGCTATGACGCCGCGATCGCCGATTGCCCGATCGCGGCGTCAATCAAGCTAATCCCGCCCGGTTTTCCTTATTTGGAAAACCGGGCAGGAAGCATTGAACCGGGCAGCCCTTCAAAATACCGGGCTGTCCGGTTCAAAACCGGACAGGTGGCAACCCTATGCCCGGGTCAATACTTCCTACCCGGTTTTCCAAATAAGGAAAACCGGGCAGGATTAGCTTGATTGATGCAGCGATTGGCCAATCGGCGATTGCTTCGTCATAGCTCTGCCCCATGATGTCATGGGACCTCCCACCGTTGTCACAGGCCTGCCCCCGCCCCCCTATCCGGGTTCAGCCACAGGAAAAGGCGGCAACCCTAATTGTCCGTCTCTGTCTCAGAACCAGCACTGGGGAGGGAGGGTAAGTTTATATCTTGTATAGAGGACACATACATAATGCTCACTAGGAGAATGCCACCCCTAAAATCCTGCCACCCTAGACCCATTCGTTTGTAGACTAAAACAAAATCCGGGCCTGCTCCTCTCATCCACTGATATATGAATTAGACACAGAAAAATTAGCTTTAATCAGTTTTGTTGTTATTAATAAAGTAAAACTTATAATTTAATGTTTTGTCCCTGTTACAAGCTGCATTATTGTTTTACAGTTGCATTTGTTTCATTTCCCTCTGTGATGAGGTTTCTCTTTACCCTATAAAAATATTCCTACTAATTACACCAACATCTCAGCAATGTAATGTTAGTCATCAGGTCACATAGTGTGACAAACAACTGAGAGGAGCAAGTTATTTAAATAGTGGAAAATCCAAGCAGCACTAGGACCATGAAGCTCCTGCCTCCTTGGGGGGAGGGGCCTGAGCACCATCTTGTGGCAGTTGCACACACAGAGCTGGCAG
>CM044442.1:414767-430850 GCA_024363595.1 Xenopus borealis
TTAGTACATGGGCTGCCTTTGAAGCTTCATTTCTATGGAGTTTGAATAATGGATGTTATCACATTTTGATCAGACCTTGCACATTGAGCTTACAATCTAAAGTACACTTACATCCATTTCTGCAATATCAGGTGGCAATGTGAATTATCTACACACACATCACTCATACATACAAACATTATGCTGGGAACTTGTATTTTCTTGATTATCAAGTATTTTGGTTACTAAATATTAAAATTAGTATCAGAATTTTCATGTGTAGCAATGCTAATGGTTCTGAGGACAGTGAGGTTGTGGAATGAGGCTGGATGATGTTGTGATGCTGATTCTGGGTACAGAGATAGTGAAATGCCTGTAGGAGAAGGGACCCCTCTCTGATCCTGTGAACAGAATTCTCCCAGTAACAGTCTCTCCCCAGGTGTACACTGGGTAAATTTGAGAGATGTGATGCTCATTGGATGAAATTAGATTGAGGTCTTAATGAAAGCCATAGTATCACATGGAAGAGTGGTTACATAAACATTGAGTTGATCTACACTACACCTGTGATGACCGATACATGTTAGCACTGCATGCATTGTTCTTGTGTATATGCTGGTAATAAGCACTGAACTATAACTCACATGCTAGAAAACCTATGCACCTAAATATGCAAGCAATACACTGATTTCATATCAAAGTATTTTGTATAGAAAGATAAGCACCTAAATGGGAGTTGTTTTACAAAAAGGAGGCTAATTCTGACATACAAGACATTACTTGTGACTTGTATTGAACATTTACCTTTGGGAAAACAAAGTTCAGTTACAATGGCTCAATACACAATCAGTCTGCAGCTGATGCATCTCTTCTTGAAATTCTCTCAATACTAATATATTAAGCTTACAAATAGGAGTAAGAACATTTTGCTGGACTTTTCAGTTCAACATAGCAACAGCTGCCATCAAGCCTAGTCATTGTGAGAACATTATTATTATTATCTTGTAATACAATTGTTTGTGTCACAGATGGGAGGGGTCCCTCCTTTTACAGGAGTCTTAGGGTTGTGTTTTTAATTTAATTTGTTGACATGGCTGATCAATAAATATTGCCATTTTAAATATATTATCAAATAAGTACAGTATTATATGGCTTTCTGTGGGATTGGGTCCTATTGTGTATTTTATGCTTATATTATAGCAATTTAAGTAGACACCCTTGATTATAAACAATGATAACGTACAGTAGCTATTATTGCTCAGTGATTTTTGTTACTTTAGCAGCAGAGAGAGACTGAAGAGCACAAGTCACATGATGGGGTCACCTGGGAAACTCACAATATGTCTATTCCCATGTCAAATTTAAAAATAAAATACAAATAACTCTTGTTTGTTCTTTTGAAAAATTTATTTTAATATAGAAGTCTGCAGGAGCAGCACTATTAACTGGTGTTTTGGAAAAAAAACATTTTCCCATGACAGTATCCATTTAAAATAGGCGTCAAGTCCATCAAGTTCAACCCCTCCAAATTAAAACCCAGCATATACACACACACCCCTCCTCTCTTTCATACAAACCATATATGCCCATAGCTATACTAACTGTAGAGTTTAGTATGACAATAGCCTTTGTATTATGTCTGTCCTGTAAATCATCCCCCTCTTATAGTCATTAACAGAATCAGCATCACAACATCACCCGGCAGTGCATTGCACAACCTCACTGTCCTCACTGTGAAGAACCACCTACTCTGTTCCTTTAAATGAAAGTCCTTTTCTTCTAGTCTGAAGGGGTGGCCTCTGGTGCGGATCCTCTTTATGGGTAATATTTGTCTATAATGTCCTCTAATGTATTTAGTGTAATACAGAGAAAACAAGCCCAACCTGGACAGTCTCCCAGTCTCATAATTGAAGTGTCCCAGTCTCATCCCTCTAACCAGTTTAGTTGCACTTAGTCTCTGCACTCTCTCCAGCTCATTTATATCCCTCCTAAGGACTGGAGTCCAAAACTGCACTGCATACTCCACATGAGCTCTTACTAGGGATCGAGGTACAATTATGTTTTCATCCCTTGAGTTTATGCCCTTTTTTATGCAGGACACAACTTTATTTGCTTTAGTAGCTACAGACACTGCCCAGAATTAGACAACTTGTTATCTATAAAAACCCCAAGATCCTTCTCACTTAAGGAAACTCCCAACACACTGACATTTAGTGTATAACTTGCATTTATATTATTTTTGCCAAAGTTCAATATCCACATCCAGGTCATTAATAAACAAGTTGAAAATCAAGGGACCCAGTACAGAGCCCTGCGGTACCCCACTAACAACACTGGTCCAATTAGAAAATGTTCCATTTACCACCACTCTTTGTAGTCTATCTTTTAGCCAGTTCTCTATCCAGGTTCACAAATTTCTCAGTCAGCACTCTCACCTCCAACTCGCTTCAATATGTTGCCAATCCAACGGTTTCCCACCTTGGTCCGTTCAATCCATGCAAACGAAAATAACTGGCGGCACCATCAGTGTTTCCTCTTTAAAAAGCCTTTATTGGGACATAGGGCTCTGACCCCAAACACACAGCAACGTTTCAGACCCCTCACGGTCTTTTTTCAAGCTTGAAAAAAGACCGTGAGGGGTCTGAAACGTTGCTGTGTGTTTGGGGTCAGAGCCCTATGTCCCAATAAAGGCTTTTTAAAGAGGAAACACTGATGGTGCCGCCAGTTATTTTCGTTTGCATAGTTCTCTATCCAGGTACAAATACTATGTTCCAGGCCAACATTCCTTAATTTAACCAGTAACCTTCTGTGTGGCACTGTATGAAATGCTTTAGCAAAGTCTAAGTAAATCACATCCACTGCCATCCCAGAATCCAGGCCCCTGCTTACCTTCTCATAAAATGAAATTAAGTTAGTCTGGCATAAAACCATGCTGGCACATACTCATAGGGGCAAATTTATGAAATTCATGTGAAATGATCTTTCGATAGAATTCGTTCGAATAGCGACTATACGAATTTTTTGTGAAATCGTATATGCAAGTTTGGCCTCTTCGATCATTGAATGATCAGATATTCGATCATTCCATGATCGTAGAAATCAAAATTTTAAATGTATTCGACTGCCTACTTCGCCAGATTGAACCTACCGAATTGTAATAGAAGCCTATGGGAAGCTCCCCATAGGCTTCTGAGGCTAAGTCCTGCTTGAATACCATTCGTACGATTGGAGCATTCAATCGTTCGAATCATACGAATTTTTCGGACGCTCGAATGGGATTTCACTAATTCATCGAGAAATCGGATATCGAGCAAAATGATAGCCGAAAACAATTCCATAAGCATTCGATGGTTGAATGCTTATCGAATTTCGAATTTATTTTGGGGAATAAAAGTAAATCTGCCCCATAGTATTGTTATTTGCTATGAAGTCCATTATCCTATCCTTTATTTATCCTTCGAAAAGCTTTCCTACCACCCAGTGTCGGACTGGCCCACCAGAATACCAGGAAAACTCCCGGTGGGCCAAGGTATCAGTGGGCCTCATGCTACTAAACTTTTGGCCTATTTCATGGCCATTCCCTATTTCTATGAGAACAAAGAGGCTAAATAGATGGAATAATTGATTATAGTATGTAAAGAAAACAAACTAGGAGAATAGAGTTTGATTGAGGAGATGAAGAATATTAGTACTGAGAGTGGGCCCCTGGTCTAAGGTTTTATGGTGGGCCCCTGGTCTAAAGTTTTATGGTGGGCCCCTGGTCTAAAGTTTTAGGGTGGGCCCCTGGTGTCCCAGTCCGAGACTGCTACCACCGACGTCAGACTGGCCTATAGTTTTGAGGCTGAGAATGGTATCCTTTTTTGAGTAACAGCACCACATTAGCAATTCGCCAGTCGCTTTGCACTATGCCAGATCTCAATGAATCCTGAAAAATTCAGTAGAGAGGTTTGGCAATCAATCTTGACATGTTCTAATCTCTTTTGAATTTCATCATGTGTGAACCATGCATAATTAGATGTATTATTAGAATTGGGACTATTAACAAGGAAACCTTCATTAGCTGGTTCCTCTTTTGTGTAGACAGACAAAAAGTATGCATTCAGAATCTGAGCTTTTTGCTTGTTCTCATCAACCAGCTGACCCCCCTCTGATAATAAAGGTCCTACCCCTTCCTATTTCTTTTTTTTTTACTATTAATATATTTAAAAAATAATTTTGGATTCTTTTTATTGCCTACTGCTACTGGGACTGCACTGGAGTCCCAGGGGTTCTATTTATACAGTCTGTCCAAATCCCACCCACCTCAAAATGAAGGAAAACTAAATGTAAAAGTAAAGCATTTAAATATACCACCTTACTATAAAATAACAGTTAATAACAAATACTTATCCTTTTCAGTTGATTCGTTTGTTTTTAGTTGCTTTTTCCAGTCAGCAGCCTGTTTTTTGGTTGGTGTGAAAAAAGTTATTCAAAGACATGTAGGCAGATTATACCCTGACATTATCAGATTTGTGATGTTTTATCATTTGTTGTAATGAAGCAAAATGCATGTTAAGATTCCTCTTTTTGTTGGCATGTTTTAAGCATGATTCTGCACCATGATTGCACGGCTTGTCTATGCATGGTGTGTCCATTTGTAGTTTGATGTTCTCTTGTCTGCATCACAGTTTTTTAGCATGGACCTGATACACAAAGGTTACATGATTATTTATGGTTAGGGGTTCTAATTCACCAATTCACTTTTTATTGATAGTTGAGCTACAATGTCTTCTAAAAGCGCATCAGACACAAATGATAAAAGCAAGGAAGCCATTCCCAAAAAGAAGTATAAAATAGGGGCAGAAAAAAGGCTTCCAGAAAAGGGCTAGCAACCAAAAGGCAAGTCAAGTCAGAGCTCTACAGAACTTGAGGCCTTAAAGGACCAGTAACATCAAAAAATGTAATTGTTTAAAAGTAACAAAAATATAATGCAGTGTTGCCCTGCACTGGTAAAACTGCAGCGTTTGCTTCAGAAACACTACTATTGTTTATATAAATAAGCTGTTGTGTAGCCATGGGGGCAGCCATTTAATGGAGAAAAGGCTCAAGTTACACAGTAGATAATATCAATTATCAAGTCAATCACGGTGAGCCAAGTTTGGTTTGCCAACGCATTATCTCTACCACTATGCCCTCTCATAGGCACCTACAGGGATTGTGGCCTAATCCCCGTCTCTTGTACCTATGGCACAACAAAACAAGCCTGTCAGAATGCTCATGGTTTGTATGATGTATCTATGTTCCCTAATTCCTATAGTACATCCAATGACCCATTTCAACCCTCTCAAACGCATTGTTTGCAGCAAACTGCCTCCCTTAAACCAGTTCCCCTTGTTGTTCTAGTTTTCTAAAAAAAAAAAAAGTTGAGAGGTAAGCATCTGACCCACATTTTGGCCATTAGGGCTTTGTAAAGGTAAGATGGTGGCAAAATCTCATGTCAGGTTAATGGCATGGGCAAAATTTCAGAAACAATGACATTGCCTTAATCTTAGAGCTGAACCCTGGCACCAGGAAGACAGCAAACTGTTCAATTAAAGCAACCCAGATGACTGATTACCCTATACCCTAATAACTGAATCCCCTACAACCACAATCTGTTGCCCAAACACACGCTAGAGCTTCTTTTTCAACAGCTGAATACTTACGCTCTGTCTCTGTAAGTGTTCTGGATGCAAATGCAACAGTTTTCTCTGAATGATCATCATGGATCTGTGTGAGAACTGCACCAACGCCATAGTCTGAAGTGTCTGTAGCAACCATAGTGGTTACTGCAGATAAAGCTAGTGCTGGACTCTTCATAATTAACTGCTTCATTATTTCAAAGCTATGTTGAGCAGTCTCTGACCAAACCAGACTTGAAGTTCCACGTAGAGGTGCTCTCAGTGGCTCCACAACGGAAGCATAGTTGGGAAAAAACTTAGAATACCAAGAGACCTAAGAAAGCTCATAAGATATGGAAATCAGGTGGAGTAGTGTTGGTTTATTTCTACCTCTATGACCTCGTATGTGAAGCAAAACCAAGAGATAAGGCACTTACAAATACAGGAGGTAGTTTATTGAGTCCAAAACAAGACAATAGGTTTTGCCTGGGTAAAGCTGTCGCAGCCCCACCGGAGCAGGACCTCTTAGATGGTACTCGAGGGCTCACCAAAGACACACCTCTTGGTCCAAGGATTATATAGACATCAGAAGGAATTTAAAATGGGTGTACACGGATATACCTTACATAGTCTGGACATTGGGAGGTATTGAGATTTTACTGACATATACATTTATACATTTCTGCAAGATGTGCAGTATTGCAACATAAGACAACTATCCCCCAGCCTTGTGGTTCTTTGTCTGCTAAGGTGGACACTGTGATGAAATCAGACATGAAGCAACACTTCTGCACAAGGGCCCTATCTAACATCTGCTGACTTTCTGAACTCTGTCAGTAGAATGGAGAAATTATTATTGGGGAGAACATCACCCTCCCTGCACCTCTCCTGCCTTGGGCCATTGGCATTATGGCATCAGAATGATAGGGGACTTATGTATTTGATATTAAACTTACTTATTCTTACAGTCTGACATAACCATTCGCCCGTCATCGGAATAGGCTTTTCTCATACAAATGTGGTCATATAAAAGTGGCATATAGAAAATATATTAACAGTAGGTGACTGTGTAAGAGCGTTGACATGGTCAGGGTCAGGCAGTAATCCATCTTGTGAAATTATATGACCCAGAAATGACAGCTGAGTTTGCTGGAAGTAGTTGGAGTGTAGACAATTATATCATCCAAGTAGCATTGTACACCAGGTATGTCATGGAGTATAGAAGACATCAGTCTTTGAAAACAACTCGGTGCTGAAGCCAGTCCATAAGGTACACACTTGAACCGAAACAAACCAAAATGCAGTGAGGTCTCGGCTTTCTTCATGCAGTAATACTTGATAATAAACACTCTGAAGATCCAGAGTAGAAAAGAATTTTGCTCCTCGGAGTTCTGAAAATATTTTCTCTATGTGGCTGTGTGGCAGGCACTGGTGCTGTTGTATTAAATGATGATTAACATTTTAATTATTTTAAAGCAATAAAAATATAATGCAGTGTTGCCCTGCACTATTAAAACGGCTGTGTTTATATAAATAAGCTGATGTGTAGCCATGGGGGCAGCTATTCAAAGAGAAAAGGCTCAAGTTACACATCAGATAAGCTCTGTAGAATATAATGTTATCTTCTATCCATTATTTAGCCTGTGCCATATAGCCTTTTTTCAATTTCTAAGACTTTGTAGAAAAATGGAATAATCAAGTCCAGGCAGTCTTTAATTAACTGCAAAATTAATTTATTGTAGCAGTGTATAGTACACTACATGTTTCAGGTAAAACCCTTTATCAAGTGCTTTTTTAAAGTTCTGCCATTGCTACTCAGCAGCTTGTTTATATGAACTATAGTAGTGTTTCTGAAGCAAATGCATCAGTTTTACCAATGCAGGGCAACACTGCATGATATTTTCATTATTTTCATTTTTTGGTGTTACGGTTCCTTTTAGACCATCAACTAATTGTAGGTTTAATGCAGTAAAGGGATCCCTTCCAAGTATAGTAGTACTCTATTCACAATGTAAAAGTCCCATTTTGCAGTATTTGGTTCAAATTGTACAGTCACTGGCAAGCAACCAAGCACAGGGATTGGATCCTTTAAGTAACTGACCAGTCTCAAGACAGGTGTAACAAGCGGATCTTTTGCTAAATATATCTATATAAGACAAACAGCTGAACTTGTATCAGGCATCAAGTTAGTGGAGTGTCCCTTGTCAGCAGAAGCAGTATATAAACATATAAACCTGTCTGAAATAAATAAATCAGATTTATCCACACTTAATACCATAACATTTGGAGCAGTGACTTAATGAACATCTTTAGCAGAACTACAGCAGATGTTAGCAAAGCATTCTACTTTTTTGCATTTGCGGCATTGTACAGCATTTGCAGGACATGTAGCATAATTTGCAGTGTGTTGTGTTGAACCACAGCAGAAGCAGTATTTTTTTTTTTTTTGCTGCATGGTTTTACAGTGTAGGTGAATCCATTTCCTTATCGCTGTATTTTGCCTGTGACTACATATTAGGCCCCTGTGCTGGATTCACAGTTTGTACATTCTGAGCAGTTCCCTGACTGAGAGTTTTAGCCTCTGCCTTCCTTGGCAGGCTTATTGCATATGGGGATAGAAGTAAAACTCACACACACATTCATCAATATTAGATGTGAATAATATATTGTAGGAAAATAAATACATCACCGATTGAACACAACATAATGTCTAGCCAAGCTTCCCTTGGCAGACTTCTGAGAGGAACATTAGCTGGGGGAACTTGGGCTAAATACAGTGAACCCTCAAAGCCAGATCAATCGGGCAACTTTCTACACAACCAAAGTTCTACACAATACGTCTGCTTGTAGATGAAGTCCCAAAGCCCCCTTAACTGAGTTCTTTTTATACTAGTGTAGCAATAAAATAATCATAACAGAAGTGGGCTTTGATCCTAATTGTGGACATATACCAACATAATGGCCATATACCCAGAACTGTGACCATGAGAATGAAAACAATGGATGTATGCCTAAAAGTATAACCAAGTGAATGAGATATATGCTTCCCCATTGATAAAAATGTTTATAAGTTTGAGTTAATTACCTCAACTCCTGCTGTTCTCTTGTCTCCAGCTAATGTCAGTACATCCATTTTGCAACTAAGGAGCCATATTGAATGCACTTGATCACACTCACATTCATAAATGACCTGCCATGTCACACTTGTATCACAACCACTGCTGTTTAAATTTGGCTAGCAAGTAGCAACTGTAATAGCCTTTGCAAGGGTTAAACCTTGCTCTAGGAGCAGTCTCCAGGGGCGCAACTATAGAGGAAGCAGAACCTGGGGCTGCAGGGGGGCCCAGGAGGTATAGGGGCCCCATGAGGCCCTAATTCATATACAATTACAATAAATATTGGTAAAACAGGTCAACCACTGGACATTTTGGGGGCCTGAAAAATAATTTGCTGTGGGGCCCAGTAAGATCTAGTTATGCCACTGGCAGTCTCTCTAATGTGTGGTGAATTAGTTTTTTCCACTGTTTGGTCTCTTTGCATTTCATCTGTTAGATTCAAAAACTCACAGGTAACAATCAGCTCTCTCAAAGCTGCTACAAAATTTTCTGTGGATTCACCATTACATTGTCCATATTGTTGGAATTTATATCTTTCAGCAACCACATATACGCTTGGCATACAAAAAGTTCTTTATAGCAGTAAGAGCCGTTTCATAAGTCTCATCAGGTAAAGGTAATGTATAGAATATACGCTGTCCCTCTGCTCCCAGGCAGTGAATAAGTAAAGCTTTCTAGCAGCAGAAATCTCCCCTTGGTCAGCAGCAATAATGTAATTATCAAACATATGGATCCAAGCAGTAAAAGGTATTGTAGGCTCACCAGGGTTTGGTAGAAAAGGTGCAGCTGCTGCAGAGGTAGAAAAGACATCTCATTGCTAATTTGTTATGCCCACTAGGGTTGTCACTTTTTCTGTAAAAAAATACTGTCCCTCCTATATTTGTATCTTCTTTCCCTATTAACATTGGGATCAACAATGATATTTACCGGCCCGGCCAGTAAAATACCAACCAGGTGGCAACTCTATTTGGTAGCAAGGATGAGTAGGGTATAACATTGCTTTATCAGCAAGTTTATGTGGCCATTACACTTCAACAGGAACTTCAGCTCTAATGCTTTAAGCAGTATAGAAAGTACTATGTATGCAAAGTATACCTGTTGTGCAGACTGACACCTACAGGCCATTTGTATAAACACCACAGGTCCCATTCCTGTACTAAACATAGTTACCATCCTGCAGTGCTGGGCCAAGTCAGCTGGTTACTCTATGCAACCAAGCTGAAAATATTGCCCCACTCCACATGCGTGCGCATGAATAATTGTTTGCACATGCACAGACCAACGCATGCACCAACAATTCATAATTGCGTGGTGCGAGTGGCCACAGTGCTGAGGTGGGGGCAAGTTATACACTAAATGGCAGTGTGTTGGGAGTTTTACACCCAGTAAATGAGCTTTAATCAGTTTTGTTGTTATTAATTGATGAAGTAAAACTTATATTTTAATGTTTTGTCCCTGTTACAAGCTGCATTAATTGTTATGCAGTTGCATTTGTTTAATTTCCCTCTGTGATGAGGTTTCTCTTTACCCTATAAAAATATTCCTACTAATTACACCAACATCTCAGCAATGTAATGTTAGTCATCAGGTCACACAGTGTGACAAACAACTGAGAGGAGCAAGTTATTTGAATAGTGGAAAATTGAAGCAGCACTAGGACCATGAAACGTCTGACTCCTTGGGGGGAGGGGCCTGAGCACCATCTTGTGGCAGTTGCACACACAGAGCTGGCAGTGAGTTTTGTTTCCCATAAACTGCCACATGTGAATCCCAGTGCCCCTGGCAGAGACTCTACCCACTGGCCCCGGGATTAATTGGCCCCGACAAGAACACTAGGACCCTGGGAAGCTGATGTGAGGATTGGGGGAAGAATCTGTGGAAAAGGAAGTCCCAGGGAATCCGGAAGTGAGAGGTAAATGATTGGATCTCACACTGCTGCTCTGCACAAAGCTCTGACCCAGTGCTACTGATCCAATCTAATGCACCCCATTATGTTATAATCAGCCATAGTGTTTAGCCACATGCTGCACCAAAATGTGTGCTCTCTGGGCATGCTGGGAGTTGTAGTGAGTGAACAAGGGACAACACAGGCTGTACAGAAGGAATATGGAGAAAAACAAATCTGTAATGGTTTGTAATTGGGCAGGACTGCTGCTTCCTATAATGGGGATCAGATCTGTGCAGCCACTGGGACAGAATGCTCTGTTATACAGATAGCTAGAATCTCAGCTGCCATAAAGCAGGGCAGGACTGCTGCTTCCTATAATGGGGATCAGATCTGTGCAGCCACTGGGACAGATAGCTAGAATCTCTGGACTGTTTGTTTCTTAGATAAAAGAGAAAACAATATAATTAAACTTTATTCTTTGTAGAAAGTCACCATAATGTATCTGACTTATCATGATGACTGTATCAAACTATGAATAAAACCTACTCAGGAAGCTTAAATACATAACCAAAACATAACATATTCTTCAGCAGACATTATAAATAGTTTTCTTTTCATATTTGACATATTAGCATGAAATAAAGAAGAGGTAGAGAAGCCCCAGAAGCCAATGATTGTGATTCTTTGGATAAAGACAAGAGACCATTAGACTGTGCAACTTCTCCAACACCAGGAAATCCACACATTGGAAAGAAACATCTGTATCAGACTCAGAAAAAGCTTTAGTACAATGAACATTCAAAATTCCCAGAAGAAACATCCATCAGTGAGAAAACAATCCAAATGCTCAGAATGTGGGAAAACATTTGCAAAAAAAACTAACCTTCTTATTCATATGAGACTTCACACAGGAGAGAAACCATACACGTGCACAGAATGTGGGAAAAGTTTCAGGGTTACGGAATGCCTTAAAGAACACCAGAGAACTCACACAGGTGAGAAACCTTACACATGCAGGGAATGTGGGAAAAATTTTACAGCAAAAACTGACCTTAAAAAACACCTGAGACTTCACACAGGAGAGAAACCATGCAAGTGCACAGAATGTGGGAAAAGTTTCAGGCTTACGGAATGCCTTAAAGAACACCAGAGAACTCACACAGGGGAGAAACGGCACACATGCACAGAATGTGGGAAAAGATTTACAACAAAGTCCAACCTTAATAAACATCTGAGACTTCACACAGAAGAGAAACCATATATGTGCACAGAATGTGGGAAAAGTTTCAGGCTAAAAGGTACCCTTAGAAAACACCAGAGAATTCACACAGGGGAGAAACCTTTCATATGCACAGAATGTGGGAAACAATTTACAATAAAAAGTGACCTTAATAAACATCAGAGAATTCACACAGATGAAAAACCATTTATGTGCACAGAATGTGGGAAAAGTTTCAGACAAAGCTGTACCCTTAAAAATCACCAGAAAATTCACACTGGGGAGAAACCTTTCACATGCACAGAATGTGAAAAAAGTTTCAGGTTAATCAATACCCTTAGAAAGCACCAGAGAACTCACACAGGGGAGAAACCTTTCATATGCACAGAATGTGGGAAAAAATTTACAACAAAAAATGACCTTAATAAACACAAGAGAATTCACACAGATGAAAAACCATACAAGTGCACAGAATGTGGGAGAAGCTTCAGAGAAAACAGTACCCTTAGAAAACACCAGAGAATTCACACAGGGGAGAAACCTTTCTCATGTGCAGAGTGTGGGAAAAGCTTTGCAAGAAAATGCATGCTCCATGCTCACCAGAAAACTCACACAGGAGAGAAACCATTCACGTGCACAGAATGTGGGAAAAGTTTTAGCCGAAATATAATCCTTAAAGACCACGAAAGAATTCACACAGGGGAGAAACCTTTTCCATGCACAGAATGTGACAAATGGTTCTCTAAAAAGAAATACCTTAACAGACACAAGAAAATTCACATAAAAAGAGAAATTTTCCCATGTACAGAATGTGGCAAACCTTTTTCTACAAAGAACAACCTTCAGTGGCATTCCGAGACCCACACTGGGGAGAAAGTTTTCACGGGTGCCGAATGTGGGGAAAATTTACAACAAAAGCCCACCTTGATTTTCAACTGAGAACTCAGATAGTGAACAAACTCAGAGTGAATAAACCATTTACATTCACAGAATACGGGAAACCTTTTAGGATAAAATAATTCCTGAAAGAAAACCATATAATTCACACAGAAGAGAAACCTTTTACATTCACAGAATGTGGGAAAAGATTTGCAACAAAAAGCCACCTTCATAGTCCCCTGCAAACTCACACTGGAGAGAAACCATTCATGTGCGCAGAATGTGAGAAAAGTACACAGTCCTTAAGAAACACCAGAGAATTCACACAGAGGAGAAACATTTTTGGCTAAATTCTCCAAAAAAAAAAAGCTGCCTTGATACTCATGAAAATTCACACAGGAGAGAAACCATTTAAGTGTACAGAATGCATCAGTTTGCTGAGCAATGTTTAAATGAAAGGAATTGAAACAGGGAGATTTTGTACATATGCACAGAATGTGGGGCGTGTGGGAAAGTTCCATTCATCACACAATTCACCCGAGGAGAAACCGTTTTCTTCTGCAAAATGTGGGAAACTTTTAGTATAAAGACATCACAGAGTTCACACAAGGGAGAAACCTTTCACTGGTAAAGACCGAGGAAAAACCTTCTCTACAAAGGACAGACTTTCTTCTCACGTAGGTGTCCACATAGGAGAGAACCCATTGACATGTACAGAATATGAACAACAATGCTCTTGTAAGGAAAACCATGAACGACACAACTTCACACAGAAGAAAAAAACATTTTAAATGTACAGTATGTGGGAAAATATTTTCTAATAAGAGAAACCTTCTCTACCCCCCACACAAAAAAATAAATAGTTTTTTCCCATAGCTCTGTCCTTTATGGCCTCCCCCTGACCTAGCCAGCCCTGCTACCACTACTCCCCCAAGCACCAACTACTGGACAGGCGATGCTGCTCCTTTAAACCTGAGACATTTCAGTTCATTCATTGTGCGCGTGTTTAGCTGCATCCCCCGATGATGTCACTGACTGGCTACAGCAGGGGTGTCCAACCTGTGGCCCGAGGGCCGCATGCAGCCCAGGATGGATATGAATGCGGCCCAGCTTGAAACGCTTGATTCCCAAGGAAACGTCCTATTGCAAAGGATATAGGAATAGGCAACGAGGGGCACTCTGCCCATTTCCCAGTTATTGGTAATAATATAATAATAATAAAAAAAATGTCTATTTAATATCCAGGTGTCCCATATTCCAGTGTATAGCTCCATCTGGTTGTCCAACTGGTATTGTAGTTCTTTACTTTTACAAATCAAACATGTTTGTGTATTTCATGTGTGGCCCCCAAACCATTTTTCTTTTTCCAATGTGGCCCTCGAAGCCAAAAGGTTGGACACCCCTGGGCTACAGTGTCCTTCCTAGTCAGACAGGAGCCAGTGGATCAGGAGTGGTTTCTGGCTCACTGTTTATTAATCTACTGGGCATTTAGGTTGGCTGCTGGCTACTTCTCCTTTCCTCTGCCTGCCATATTGCTCCAGAGTGGATATATTTGATCTTCTACTGCTGATGAGCAAACAAAATGAATTGGGGGAACATGGAATTTTCTTGTTTAGGTTGTGGAGGAGGAAGCAAGCTGCCATTAAAAGGGGGTCTTAATTACCCCCACAACCCACAAAGACTGTATAACTCTGAGTGCCCACCAACAACTTCTTTAATTTCATTTTATATTTAAACCCCTGAGGTTTAATTTCTCTTTGCCCCAGTGGCGTAACTATAGACGAAGCAGACCCTGCAGAAGTATAGGGGTCCCATGAGGCCCTAATTCATATAGAAGTTTAATAAATATTGGTAAAAAAGTTCAACCTCTAGATATTGTGGGGGCCTGAAAAATAATTTGCTGCGGGGCCCAGTAATATGTAGTTACACCACTGCTTTGCCCCATAAAGTTTTCTGCCCCTTGTTTATTTGTATCTTACTCCCAGTCTCCATACTTCATTTCAGCTCTCTATCTCTATCCCTGGGTAAGCTTTGCATTATTTTATTGGGAGTGCTTGTAATGAATGCATTAAACACTGACTGAATAAATGAAATGCTCACAGAATGAAATATTTTTTTATTAATGACGTGTAGCAGAAATTTATAGTCAATTAACGATCAATGAATTAAAAGTTGATTCAATTAAATGCAGTTCATACATCTATAAAATGTGTGTGTGTGTGTGTGTGTGTGTGTATATATATATATATATATATATATACAGTACCTTTACCCACTAGTTCATTTGTATGGACTTTGCATAATGGATGTTATCACATTTTGATCAGTCCCTGCCCATTGAGCTTACAATCTGAAGTCCTTGTTACACTTACATCATTTGCTGCATCAGCAGGTGTGAATTATCTACAGCAAGTTCATACATACAAACATTAACATAACCTGACCGACTGCAGGTGCTGGGGAACTTGTAGTCACTTAGTCGGATCATCAAGTATTTTGGTTACTAAATATTAAAATTAGTATCAGAATTCTCACGTGTAGCAATGCTAATGGTTCTTCAAAGTGAGGACAGTGAGGTTGTGGAATGATGCTGGATGATGTTGTGATGCTGATTCTGGGTACAGAGATAGTGAAATGGCCGTTAAAGGGCTTGTTCACCTTCATATAACATTCAAAAATATAACAGTTGATGTAGAAATTACAAGATTTGCCCTATAAATGTTTAACCAGATGGGGGCCTTTCATCATGGCCCTCCATGGGGGGGGTCGCCGACCCCCAAAAATGTTACAGTGACTGCTGTACTTCCTTGTTTTACATCATACGCACTCCTGGCAGAAGCAGGAAGTGCACACATGAAGAAGATTCTGAAGCTTAGCTCTGATTGGCTGCTTCTCCTGTCAGTCTGCTCTGATCCCTAGTCAGTGTGGTTAATTTGCATACACACTGCTCTGTAGGGCGGGGCTGTACCAAAGTATGAGGAGAGGAGAACTCCTCTGATAGGATTTGGTGTGGCAGCATTTATGTTTATGTCATGTGAAGGGGCTGACTTGATGGAGTGTGTTTTGGGAGGCTGACATGTCATTTTCACAAGGGGGAAGAGGAGGGTGTGGCTGTATAGACTTGTGTGGGGATTTAATGAGGGAGGAGGGAGCTGTTGTGTGATTGGACAAGTGTGTGATTGACAGGGAGGGAGGAGGGCTTCATTGAGTGTCTGTGTGTGAGGGAAAGTAAAGTCAGTCAGGTGGGTGGCTGTGTTATAATGGGTTTTTTGAGGAGAAAACTGACTGAATGTTTGTACTAGGGGAGAATAGTCTTGTGTGGAGGGAGAGTCAGTCACTTTCAGGCAGGGCTCAGCTGACATT
>CM044442.1:606075-623025 GCA_024363595.1 Xenopus borealis
CTCGGTGTCCATTTTTTGCACATTGTTCCTTTATTACCCCCAAATATAAAGAAATCTAGGTTCCTCTGCATAGAGCTCTATATGGAAGGTTCATTCATTCTCAGAACTGTATTTAGGTCTGATGAAGCCCTAGGCATCGGACCTAAATTCGCCCCGACGCACGGTGTGTGATGTCAGCGCACCGTAAGTGATGTCACATGCCACAAGGAAGTGACGTAATTTCTGCAAAAAGGTGTCCCTCCTATGGAAATCCATGGAAATAGCTGGGCGATCATTTTTTTTAAATTAAAAATACAACTATAGGCACCTGCTGCCCTAGGCACAGGTCCTCGGTTGCTTTAATATAAATATGGCCTTGCTCATTCTGTGCATTTGCTTATATTTTACTCACTGCCTTGGCTGGGGGTTCAGTGTGAGCAGAACAACATAGGGAGTTAATATGCAGATATTAATGACACCAACTAAAATTCTGGCAACCAGAACATCTGGGGAGGGGACATGACATGGGAAATGGGTGAAATGGGGTACAAGTACATCTATTTTTATGGGTTTTGGTCTTCTCTGGAATTCTTTTGGGTGTCTGTTATTTATAATCACGTTCTGTTCCTGGGCAGGGCAGGACACTCTTGATACTCTGCTCTGCATTCAGGGCAGGAATAATCCCCAGATCTTTCAGGGGTACCCATCACAAATTGAGTGGAGCCCCGGCAGAAGTTATGGACCCACGGCAGCATTACAGGATCGAGATAAATGATCAGCGTTTGCGATTTCTGAAATACAGGAGGAAAGAAAAGTAAACATTGCACTTTTCACAAAAACAAACCGCTTTTTGGAACTTTGTGTGTTAACCTTCTCAGTTACTGGATAAAGTGTTTTTCAGGTTCAGTAATATCTGTGGCTGTAATACATTTCTGTCGAATGATTGTAGGATCTTTGTCAAAGAGAGAAAAGGGGTGAAAGATTTGAGGAGTGAAACATTTTGTACCATTGTATTGTATTGCCCAGTGCCTCTGCATATTCTGCATTGGATAAGCTCCCACATTAACTATGTTCTGAAGTCTTATGAATCTCTTTCTAAAAGCAGCATTTCATTAGCATCTTGATTATGTAAGTATTTATCCTCTTTGCTGTGAAGTCCCTAAGGAAACCTTGGTGCATCTAACTACCCTCAAAATAAAATGCATTACATCTTCAAAGACCCGTGTTTTCATTCATGAAGATCAAGGAGATATGAAAACAAGTTTGGGATATAGTTTGGAGAAGGACCAGTCAGGGCTGTGTGATTAAAAAATCCACAGCTTTGAACGTCCCCAGACCAATGTTTGCATAATTAAAAAATAACACAACTGTAAGGGTGAATACCTCATCTGGGCTGGCGGGGACACCCAGCATGCCGGTCTCCCCTTCTTCTGATGCGCCGGTAAACTAAGGGAGCGCGCCATGCACCTCTGCTGTTTTTATAAGCACCAGCGTGCAATGGTGTGGAACCCTATGGGTATTTAAAGGGGCTTTTACACTGTATTCATTGCCCTTGATAGGTTTGTGCTATTTTCCTGCTTTTGATCTGATTCCTGTGTTTGACCCTGCCTGGCTTTGACTATTCTGATATCTGTATTCTGACCTGAGCCTGTTATCTGACTACCGATTCTACCTCATCTTCATCTGATTGATTACCAAGTTTGACCCTTTGTCTGTCTGACAATCCTTGCTTTCTGCCTGCCTCGACCCAGCCTGCCTGACCATGATTCTGTCTACCCCTGCCTGTACTGTGACCTTTGGCCTTACTGACTTTCACAGCAGTCATGCCCCTCTGCCTATCCAGAACCTTTCCCTTGCACATCTCGTTTAAGTCCAGGTGGCATCTGAGTAGCTGAGGGCTCCTCCCGAAGCCAAAGGCAGTTACACTACTGGTGAAGCACGAGCCGAGACCAGGGTGCTTGGCCTTAGTTCTGGTGTTGGGTGCCATTGAACTCTGAGAATAAGAAAGGAACCATGAGTCCAATACTACAATAATTGTGAAGAAGCTAAAGAGATTAAAAGCTGCTATGGGCTGGGCTACCATATCAAATCCCATTTGGAGTTTCCCAAAAGACGCGTGAAAGGCAGAGCAAACACGTACATTAAAGTTCTCTAGGAAAATTATATCGGTTAGGCCGGGCACAAGGATTCAGCCAAATCCTGCTGATAAAGGCCAAATCCTGGCCTAATCCCGAACCAAATACTGGATTCGGTGCATCCCTAGCAAGTATGTGAGAAGGCTACGAGTGAGGAATAGGTGAGTAGAGGAGCATAACAACAGGTGAGTACATGGAGATAGGTTCAAAGGTGTAAAATGGGACAGAGTTGTTAATTTCCAGGAGCCAGAGTAGAGACTGACTGAGTGACATGATAGAGAATCAAAATAATTTATTATGGAATTGAGACGTGACAGTCTTTGGCAGGGATGATAATCAGACGTTATAGGTGATAAATGGTTGTTTTTTGGAAATATTCCTTAGGGGAAGTTACATGATTTACTTATTGACTGGGTGTGAAGAGTGAAGGACAGAACAGAATAAAAAATAAGCCCAAGGTGCTGGACCTGGAGAGAGGGGGTAAATATGGAGTTGTTAAAGGTAGTAGATACTGTAATGTTATAGGTGATGGATGGGGAAAAAACAATCTCTGTTTTAGAAAATGCTAATTTAAGACTGCATTGGGATATCCCAAGTAGAAATAACTGACAAACAACAAGAGACCCTAGTTATCTGGGATCTGGGTTGGAGAACCCCAACAAATGCACCCAAGAGATCCAGGAATAGTAGAGGGATGTGGCTTTTGGCTTTAGAAGAGACTAGGTCATTAGTTAGCCACATTAGGACAGTTACTATGGAATGTTGTGGCCTATAGCTAGACTGTAAGGGTCCAACAGGCTGCCTGGGTGAAAAGTTCCTGTCTAGATTTCCAAATTAGGAAATCCAAATAGGACTCTAAAGTGAATGACGTGGCGATGAGGCAATCGTTGATCACGTCATCAGTCCTGTCCCTGATGTCACCGACCCCGCCTTCCCACTTCACCAGCCTCACCCCGACATCATTGCCCCCTGTCACTGACCCGACCCCTGACATCACCAGCCTGCCCCCCTGCCAATTTGGCAACGCTACTATGATCAGAGAAGAATAGCATCAGTTGGGTTTACTGAATACTTAGAAGTAAAAGAAAGCATAGAGTTGGGAACTGAATAAAATCATATACATTTATTAAAAGTGTGTGGGAAGATTAGAAGGTGAAATGGTAGCCAATAGGTTTTTATGCAGGGAAGAGGCAGTGACAATTCCATTTGGGAAAATAAGGTATTTTTATTTTATCGAACTCACATGAACAAGGTGCTTATCTTCATATGCATTAAATGTAGATGACCATGATTTTGGTATATTGGAATGTTAGATAGTACACCCACCACCATGTTTGCCATTAGGACTCAAGTTATGAAGAAGTACTTTATCACCGGACACACATACACAGCTGAATGTTAATTGGGAGTCAAGTTTCCCTTCCAAATATGAGAAAACATGAGGAGAAAAGCTCACAACGTGCAGTTATAGGCATGAATCATTGCATCTCCATGGTGATTCCAACCTGTGCCAGAAGAATGAATATTGGAGCTTTTACCTGAGCAGTAGAAATGCTTCCTCACAAGCAGAATCCCACCGGTCCTTAAAAAGGGACTGAGCAATTGTGTGCTCTTTGGTATTGGTTTCTTTTATGCATTCTCTTAGAGTAGCCTTCAATAAACCATAGGCAACAGCCACAGAATCCCAAAGAGAGAACTCAAAAAAACTCAAAAAGAGTTCAGTTTCATTGGTTGGATGTGGCCATTTTCTGAGTTAATAATTCCCTTAAAAGACATTGCCTTGGAGTTAGGATTCCCAGTACCTTCTCCATGAGGCACTGGAATATAGCTGGAGCCCTACTTAAACAGTGGGCAAATAAAAGGTGTATTTTCCTGATCTTCTGAACTCATTGGAATTTGGTAATCACTTAGATGTCGTAACTCATTTTTTGCGGTTTCTGAGTTATTTGGCTTTTTATTAAGCAGCTCTCCAGTTTGCAGTTTTGGCAATTTGGTTGCTGGTGTCCAAATGGAATATGAAGAGGAGATGACCTGAATAGAAAGCAATAATAGCAATAACAATACACTTGTAGCTTTAGAGAGCATTTGTTTTTTGATGGGGTCAGTGACCCCCATTTGAAAGCTGGAAAGGATCAGAAGAAGAAGACAAATAATTAAAAAACTATGAAAAAGAAAAGATGAAGGCCAATTAAAATATTGCTTAGAATTAGCCATTCTATAACATATGAAAAGTTAACTTAGGGTCTCCAGCAAACTTTTGCACCGAAGTCTGTTTTTTAAAAAAGCAAACAGATTTTTTTATATTTAATTTTGAAGCCTTAAATGGGGCTATACATATTGTCAGTTTCCCAGGTCCCCCCATTCATGTGACTTGTCCTCTGATAAACTTCAATCACTCTTAATTGCTGCACTGCAAGTTGGAGTGATATCACCCCCTTCTCTTCCCCCCAGCAGAACAATGGGAAGGTAACCAGATAACAGCTCCCTGGTAGATATAACATCACTCAATAGTAAAAATGCATGTCCCACTACGACTCCTTCAGTTACATTGAGTAGGAGAAACAACAGCCTGCCAGAAAGCAGTTCCCTCCTAAAGTGCTGGCTCTTTCTGAAAGCACATGACCAGGCAAAATGACCTGAGATGCACCTACACATCATTATTACAACAAAAGAAATATACTTGTTGGTTTAGGAATGACATTTTACATGGTAGAGTGAATTATTTGCAGTGTGCAAACATTGTCATTTAGAAATTAAAACTACACCATAAAAACCATGGCGGAATCCCTTTAAAGGTAAACCACTGAGAAGCAGAAACTGCCAAGCAGAGCATCAAGGGGACAATGTATACTGATCAGGAATGGTTCTGTAATATTGCAATTTTTCTTTCGTAGGATAACTATGGGCGTAGCATAAGGATGATAGTGATTCTAGGAATAAACGTAAATGAAAAGTATTTCATCTTTTTTAGTCTCTGACATCATCAAGATCTCTGAGTTGTATGGACCTCTCTCTCTGAATGGTGTGATGTCATTTCAACTTATGTTGTGCTCAGCACTTTTAAAGTGTGCTCCACCGCTATATCATCAACAGAACATGCATCCTTGTACTGAGACTTTTGATTCCCTGGTATCTGTCTGTGCTCTGGTTGGTCATCAAAATTTAACTTAGTCTTTTACAGTGTAGCAGTATGCCATTGTCTAGCGGGCCGGCGGGGACGTCCACCACGCTGGTGTTCCTCCTTCTGTGCCGGTTTCCTTAGTGTGTGCGCGGCGTCCATCCCCTGGATTATGTTGATAATTTTATTGTTATGGCCTCATTATGTGTAAAGCAAAACTCCAAGATAAGGCTATTTGAAACAGAATGAGGTTTTATTGAGTCCAACAACAGAACAAAGATCAGTTTTGTCATCAAAGTGGAACATGAGGCCTTTGCTAAGGACACACCTCTTGGCACAAACCTTTATAACATTTTGAGGATGATTACTGTAAACTGAAATGTGTGTACACTAGGGTTGCCACCTGGCCGGTAATTTTGATGGTTGATTCCAATGTAATTAATAGGGAAAAAAGATAAATATATAGAAAGGCCGGTATTTTTTTCAAGAAAAGGTGACAACCCTAGTGTACACAAACATATATTATATAATGTGAACCCTCCCAATATTGTTGGAATGGGAGTGGATATTCTTATCTACTGATATGGAAATGAAAAACAGTTTCCCCCTTATAACTGCCCCTCAGCCTCGTTGAGACACAATGAACTCAGCCCTGAAGAAAACAACTCTAGCACAGGGGCCCCATCTAACATTTGCCGACACTTTGGATTCTGTTAATAGATTAGTGGATTCTTATCATGGGTGTGTCAGGTACAAAAGAACTTATTCTAAAGGAAACATTATACAAACATTACCCTTCCCTGCACCTACCCTGCCTTGGACCATTGGTGTTGTTGCATCAGAATGATATGGGCTTATGTATCAAATATTATTATTACACATAACCATTTGTCCGTCATAGGAATAGGCTGTTCTCATATGTGTGGTCATATAAAAATATATTATCAATTTATAGGCGCATTGGCGCTGGTGTAATGACGTCAGCGCACAATGGCGCCAAATTCAAAACTATTTAAAGAGACTTCAGAGTAAAACTCGCTGCCCGTTATAGGACTTGTTTCCTTATAGGACTTGTTTTGTATCCTGTTCCTGATTCTTGTTTGATTTCCTGTTTTGACTCTTCCCTGGCTTTTCGATGATCCAGATCTCTGTAATCCGACCTTTGCCTGAATACCGGCTTTTGCTAACCCCTTCTGATTGACTACCCGGTTTTGACCCTTGCCTGCCTGACTTTTTTGTATTCTGCCTGTCCTGACCCGGCCTGATCTGACTACGACTGTGTCTAACGCCTTGTACCGAGACCTTCTGCCCAAAGACTTTGCTTTACAGTTGTGCCCTTTTGCTTGTTTAGAACACCTCTCCTCGCACCTCTCGTTTTAAGACCTGACGGGATCCAATTAGACAAGGGATCCTCCCGGTGAAACGGTAGCTTGCAGGGGCATCTTTTTCCCTGCTGTACCTCTGATTAACTTTTTCTGCGGTTTTGGGGAACATGCTTATAACAGTTCTCGTGTTACTCTTTTAGGAAGAGAAACAGATTGGAGCTCAGATTCTTGCTCACTCTGGGGCCTGTTAACTAACATTCACATTTCTGTTTTTTACACAAATCTAATTTATTCCCCTAAAAATGTTCACTATTAAATTTCTCTAATGGGGGAATGTAATGTTTCATTAGCGTCAAAAAGTTTGCAAATACTGTGGTGAACATTAGCAGCCAAGATTTTCATTGTTTGTGTCCTTTTTGATCAATTTCAGACCTCAAGGTTGAGTCAAAACTGCTTCTGTGAACAAGTGCGAGTGTATGTAACAAAGCATTTTTTGTGACAAAATTATTTAATAAAATTCCATAGTAGGTGTTAAAGGAAAACTATACCCCCAAAATGAAAACTTCAGCAATTTCAATCAAATTAATTGTCATATTAAATCTTATCAAACTAGTATATATATTTAAGTAAATATTGCCCTTTTACATCTCTTGAACCCCCATTGGGTGATGGTCTGTGTGCTGCCTCAGAGATCACCTGACCAGAAATATTTCAACTCTAACAGGAAGAAGTGTGGAAGCAAAAGACACACCTCTGTCTGTTAATTGGCTCATGTGACCTAACTTTATAGTTTGTTTGGTATGTTTGTGTGCACCGTGAATCATATGATCCCAGGAGGGATTTCCTATTTATGATTACCCAATGGCACATACTACTAGAAAAGTATATTACTATGGAAATGGTTTATTTATATGAAGCAGGGTTTTACATATGAGTTGTTTTATGCAATATCTTTTTATAGAGACCTACGTTATTTGAGGGGGATAGTTTTCATTTAATGCTAAATTTTGCTTAGCAATATGAAGGATGAATGAAGGATGTAATATGATTTTACATTGTGAGCAGAGCTAAACATTGGTAAAAATGGCATTTTAAACAATGTTTGCGATTTCAATAAAATTCTCCGGTAAAACCTAAAAATTTAAGATTTATAAAGTGTAAAAACTGCAAAAAACAAATACAAAACTTCGGCAAGTAAAAGTAGTTGAGGTCTAATAGATAGTACTTTTGCTAGTAATTGTCAGAAAACTTAAAATTTTTGAGGTTTTCAAGGATTTAGTATGACCTTTAGTATGGACAGAGGTCTTTGTCCTTGCATCAATTACAGAAGCCTCAAAAAGAAAATTATTAAAATTTGAGCCTACAACTTGATTTGGAAACAAGAGTGGGATGAGAGGAAAACAGCCTTTATGCCATTATGAGTGAGTATGTGGTAATGCTCTTTGGGCTCTGCAATGACCCTACTGTCTTCATAGTGTTCATCAATGACATCTTCAGGTATCTACTAATACAATCTGTGGCCATCTATTTAGAGTTCTAGACAATATTCTAGCTCTCAATTAAAAGGGAGAGGACCTAATAATTGGCCACAAGCCTCGGAAGCTTTAGATCTTTAAAAGAGTAATTTGCTTCCACGGGCATCCTGAACCCCCTTCAACCATTTTTTCTGGAAGTTGATGCATCCAGTGTTGGAGTAGGAGCCATTTTGTCACAGAAGCAATCTCCTCCTGCTCCTGTCAGAAAGTGAGAAAATTCTGGGCTCAAGAATTTCAAGAGGCTCTTTACACTATATCAACACAATAGAGAGGGTTTGGACCAGAAGTTTTGGCAGTTTTACAGACAGTTTCTGCAGAAACCAGGTTTTGATAGTCTGATGGCCCCATTGTCAGGAGCACTCTGCTTTATCTTCATGGTAGTGATGCCCATGCATGCGTAGTGAGATAAGCAGTATTCAGCATCATAGCAAAAATCTAAACAAAAGGATGTCGGAGTCCCAGGTTCAAGGCACAAATACAGGTTTTTCCTGAATAAGTTCCTGGGTGCTCCAAATTTGCTGTTTTGACTGATCTTTGGATACTGAGCCTTTTGCCTGTTTCTGACAAAGCTGAATGCCACTTGCCATTGACTATCGCCTGCATTATGACTTTGAGCCTCTTAACTGTGTGCCATGACTCCCAACCCGGTCTGCTGATGGACTCCACCTGTAAAATGAAGATCATGTCTGTACAATTAGCCCTCGTTATGATAGAGGAATGTAGGTTAGGTTGCCAGATATCTACTGTGTTATCAAAATTCTGCACAGCACTCCAAGGAACTTGAACATGTAGTAATTTTTGTTTACAGACTACTACAGCAACTTTTCACTTTCACATTGACCCTTTGTCAAGGTAACCACATCTGCTCTACCTTCCATTATATTTGGTCTTCTATACACCACCATCTAGTGGCCACTCATGAGATACAAAAGTGTTTGCATATCAGTCACAGAACCAATTTTTAGAAAGTCCATCATTCTTCTTGATTAAGAAAAAAGTGAGGAGCTGGGCAATCAAACAAATAAATTTGTCACAGAGGGGTATCCTTCTGTTACAGTTTAACAGGGGATCTCCACTCACACCTCGTACTAATTTTATGTCTTGTAATGCGTGGAGTGAACATAGTGGGATGTGCACCCATTATAAAAGGGATCCAGTGTTAGGTAGGATACTAAACCACAATCCTCCTGTTGGAGCTTTGGGTTGCTCAGCTACATGACTAACGCCGACATACTCCTATAACACTAGGAACTCTTAAGAAGGTTCCACTGGAGGTCTTAATTCTATGCTAATTCTATTTCAATGGCTGTGCATAGCAGTGACCTATATATCCCCAGATGAAGTAAACCCCCCTTGACCTTTCATATAAAAATCCCATTCTTTACCCAGTGACAGGGGCTGGCAAAATTTGATTCAGCCAGCAAAATATTTAAAGGATAAGTAAACCTTTGTGAATTCAAAATTATTGGGTAGGGTGCCAAATGTATTGATTGCTTGATCATTTCTGATGCATAGTAGGGGATTAACCAGTTGGTGTTCACTGGCAGGTTTTAAACAAGGAAATCAAAAACTCAGCAAGTATAGTTTGATCTTACGTTTTCTTGGTCAGACTCTACTTCTAGTTGATATTTGGGCTGGTTTGGTTCTGCTTTTAATGAGTAATTTCTAGGTGCTCTCTCACAGCTGGGAATGAGGCAACAGAAGACTGAATACTAAAAGTTGAAGGAATGGCAGCAGTTACATTTAAAGTTGTGGTAATTCATAAGGGGCATCGCTTGTCTTATATGCAAATTCAGGGGAGGGGACTGTGTTTATAGTGAGAGGGTCAGCAAAATGAATTGGTGCCAAGAATTTTATTTCTACCAGGTAAGTACAAGATTAACTATGGCGGATGGATTATACAGTGTCACTACAATATAACAAGCCAGTCAGGCAAAAGATCATGTACAATGAAAAACCATTCAGTGTAAACTTTAACAGAAATTCTATATGATCATCCAACTAGGTCAGCTGATTAACACTGCTTGTAAAACGGGGGCTCTCTCTAGAAACACCCTCCTTATCAATTAAATTTCTAAGGTGGGTTGTCACCTACCTACATACAACCAGGGTTCCAATATCCTGATGGAGCTCTTGGCTACCCCTACAGGCACTAAGTAGGTACTGACCCATTTCTAGAAGACAAGCTAGATGCAATTTATAGGATAATTCAGTTTAAAGTCTTGTGGCTCCATAAAAATCCTAGGAGGAAGTTTTAAGTTCCCTTGATTGTCCTGAAATTTTTCGTACCATGGTGATTGGTCGTTTAGTCTATGGGGCAGGTTAGTCAGCTAATGAGAATTTCTCAGCATGTAATGCCTATCTGACCATATCAATGGGTGACACTTCTATCTGTAACTTTCTTACAATTACTGTCACAGCCAGAATATCATCTGATTTGTTCTTTTACCAATTTATTTCATTTGAATGGTTAGTGGCAGGTCTGAAGATTGAGACAATCGTTTGTCATGAGGCCAAAATCTGCACATCTATGGCAAGCTTAAAGAGATACTGACACCTGAAATTAAACTCTTTTTTACATCTATTATAATATTGGCTTTGAAAGCTACTTTGCCATAAAGTATTTGCATGAGGCTTTAACATGACCTGTCTGATCCCCCCATGTTCCTGTATGAGGGGGCTGCCATATTTGTGCAGCATTAGTAACTCTAACTAACAGAGATGGGACAGTCAGGCTTAGGAACTAACAATTATATACAAAAACAAACTTCTCAGCAAAAAATGATCAACGTGACCTTTAGGTAACATTTAATGTACATTCATATGTTAAAATTTATTTTTAGTGTCAGTATCACTTTAAGTGAGAAACGTGGCTCAGCAGAAATGTATAGAAGTGAGTGGCCATGGTACACGTTACACAACAAATGAAGAAATAATTTGGTTGCATATGAAGAAAAGTTTGGTAAGAACAAAAACCAGTTCATTAAAATATATTTCTAGTAACCACAGACCTATATCTGTGGTGGGAATATTGGTTTCTTGCCCCCAGACAGGGTCAGTTGCTATAATTAAAAGAAGTATGCTCTGTGGAGTCGGACTCTAAAGCACCCGCAACATAAAAACAACAACCCCAGTAAGAGTCCAAAAGAGCACCAGAGCCGCAGTTGCAACCAAGAACGGATCTCTTACAGATTGTGGATTCCTGGTACAGTAACTGTTATTTAGGAACACGTGACCAGGGAAGACCCTTCCTTAACTACTCCAACTACAGATTTCAGAGCTTCCCCATTGGGCTTAGTGGGGCAGCAGTAAAGTCTTACTGAAGTTAACAGAATTTCACATATTCAGTTTGGATTAGAAGAGCCGCTATGTAGTGAAGAATAGATACAAAGTAAGTTTATCAGAGCACAAGTCACATGACTGGGGGCACCTGGGAGCCAGACAATATGTCTAACGCCAAATTTGCTCTTTTGAAAAATGGATTTCAGTGCAGTGAAGTCTGCTGGAGCAGCACTAATAACAGATGCATATATGTTTTCCCATGATAGTATTCCCTAATGGGACAAAACCCGAGATAAAACAATATTCCCATTAACATCTAGAAAAAATAGATAAGATGTAATTCTGTTTGGTTGCTATAACTATAAACTAAAAAGTCTTATTTGGTGTCAACAAGTTCAAACTGGAACATCTTCAAAATAAAATTAGTCAACTCAGTTTTGCTACAAGAATGCTGTATTTTGGGCTGTATGGATTGTTGGTCTCCTATATAAGCAGGGAAAGGAGGTAGAATGGCTGGTGAGACCGGCAAGGTTATAAAGAATGTTTAATTACTTCTATTCAAACACTTGTGTTCGATTCTGTATCTCCCCTTTAACTTGTGTCAGATGTTGAACAGATTTCCCCGTATCCAGTCTGAATAAGCACTGCTGGTCTACAAGCGGATATAGGTCACATGGGCAACTGGGAAAGGAAGGCACTTAGACTTAGTAGAGAGCATTGTATTGTGGGATTGGGTATTTATTCATTTTCCCACTGATATAAAGTAAAATATGTGCAATGGATGTGCCCGGTGCTTCACCTTTGTATTTCCCCACAAACTACATTTAAAAGGCCAATTTTACCATCTAGTAACAATATAAAATAGTAACAGTAGTACAGTGAGATGCATCTAGTGATAAATGAAATAGACTTTAATTAGGCTGCCGCCTATTTCCCATCTACCAAACATTAGCAGGAGGTATCACCCTAGCGACTGAGAATACAACAAATGAATATTGAGCTGCTCACCTCATTTTAGCAATGTGTCACCATCACTTTGCAGTTCTAATGAGTTCTAACACCTTGCCCTCCCCCTGCCCCTAAAAAACTTCCTATACGTGTGCAGATTGAAGATACCAATTCAGCCCCTTCAGTCTTAAGGTGGCCATAGCCGAGCAGATTAAATCTGCCAATGTTGGTCCTTAAAGCTGGCCATAGACGTAACAATTACGATCTTTCTCGGAAAAGATGTTTCCAAGAAAGATCGTTCGTTTCAACACACACGTGTAGAGCTGAATCGTCAGATAAATGGGTAGAAACAATAGAATTCTACTTGTATCTGACGATTCAGCACTAACAATGGCCGATGTTCAGGGAGATTTCAAAGGCATCCGATCAAAATTTTCCGTCCAGCCCGATCAACCAGCCGACCGATATCTTAATCTTCTGACGATATCGGTCGGCTCATTTCCCACCATACACGCACCGAATATCATACGAAAATTCATTTTGTACGGTATTATCTGTGCGTCTATGGCCACCTTTAGACCAACGATCAAATGATCGTATCTTATCGTGTATGGCCACCTTAAAGTGAAACTGACATGTATCCGAACGTGTGGGTATGAGTTAAGAGAAGCTGCATGCTAAATATAAGCAGATAAAAGCCTGCCCCCCCCCCTCCCAGTGAACCTTATTCATGGCGACCCTCCGACTCAATTGAATCATCTTGCTGTGTTGTTTCAGTTACGCTGGGGGCAGTGTGATCACTTCATAGGCTAATTACAAAAGGAAACAGACTCCAGCCTATGGAGGTATCGCACCGCCCCCAGCCCAGCGTAACTGAAACAATACGGCAAGATGATTTAATGGTGTCGCCATGAACAAGGTACACGGGGCTGGGGGCGGCTTTCAGCTGCTTATATTTATCATGCAGTCTCTCTTCACTGATACCGACAAGTTCCTATTTTTATAGGAACGGGTCAATATCACTTTAAGTCGGCAGATTTTCTGCTTGATTGTGGGCCCTCCCCAACTTCCTCCAGAAAACATAGGCTGATGGCTGGCCGGATATCGATCACAAAATCCCATCAGGATGAGGACCTTGTCAATGCGTTGGGTGACCCATGGGTCAGATAATTGGATCAGCCCAGCATTGCCAACACATAGGTGACCATATCAAGCAAATAGCGCTACTTGTGCTCACCAAATCCACTTACTGGGTGTTGGCCAAATTCCAGAATCCTTTGTGAAAGATTCTGATCAATACCAAACTGAATCCAAAAATAAAAAGTAAAATTGAGTTGAATCCTCAGATCCTTTGTGAAAGATTCAGCTAAATACCAAACTCTAATTTGAATATGCAAATTAGGAGCAGGAAGGGAAGAAAAACAAATTCCTTTTGTGGAGAAAAGTCACCTGCTTTCCCTTCCCGACCCTAATTTGCATATGCAAATAAAGATTAATTCGGCCAAATACAAATCCTGCTGAAAAAGGCAGAATGCCAAACAGAATCCTGGCTGATACAGTAAGTAACATGGAGCCATGGTAGGGGGCTAATAAAAGACACTGGAGGTGTCAAATCTCAGGATAACCGAGGCGAGTGCATTTATTCAGTTCCTCAGTCAAATCAGAGATGGAACAGGCAAAGAGTTTCAATGGAAAGCTGGTGGGCCCAGTTCTCCTGCAGACCACTTCAATGCTCTGAACACCAAGTGCTCCATGTGCTGTTTTAATCTAACTGGAGGAATATTTAAAAAAAAATAAATAAATAATAAAAAAATAAAGATTTTTGTGGCCAGTAAGAATGAGGACTACACCAATGGTAAGGAGAAAATGGCAAGACAAAAATCAAACACTTAAGAATCTGGCTTGGAGGAGGGTGAAAAACAAAAATATTCTCATTCAGCCCTTAAATATTATCGCAATGAAAATTCAAAAAGAAACAAATTCAGGTATGGTGGATATTTAACAACAGCTAAAATTTTAGCTAATGATTCTCAGCCATTCCCCATAATTCCACAAACAAAACACAGCATGGAGGGGCTCAGTGAATGTGGCAGTGAAGGTGTGTAAGTGTCTGATTGGCTCACTCAGCTCATAAAAGGACAGACGTCCGGCCTCATAGTCCAATGAGATCCTGATTCTCCCGCAGGAAGGCGAGTAGAGAATATCAGTGACTTTACTGTTGTATCTCACAGAGTATTTATTCTTTTCTCTGTACAAACTCCAGGACTTGTTATTATTCCCAATACAAGACTCGATTCCTCTCCTCATTATACTGGGATAAGCCACTCCTATGCCCCAGTAGCCAGATTCATTACCCACAACATCCCAGTAATATCTCCCAGTGTGAAAACTGCGGGTGCTTAAAATCTGCCCGTGATACTGAAATCTCTCTGGCGTCTGTGGGATGCGCTGGTCAGTTCGGGAGTAGGAAGCAGATTTCCGATCTCCCGGCACAACAACGTTATTAGCAGCCGTGTTTATATCTAGTAACATTCCCGTAGCCTCCTGCCCACAGATCATTCCCTTAGCCTCAGTCACAATCCCAGCTAAGCTCGTGAGCAATATTTCTGAAATGAAACCAACATCCAAATCCTCTACAAATAGAGTTTTATCATCACCGCCATTGCTCTCATTATCTGCCCCCTCAGCTCCACAAAAGACAGCTCCATCTTTCCGTTCTTGTAAGAGTATGAGTGGATCTGCCATGTTGCACAGCTCCTCAATGTGACGGATCTTCCTGGACAGCTCCTCCTTCTTTATTTCCAGCTGGTGGATCAGATCAGTGACCTGGAATAGAAGTTTGTCTTTCTGTCTGGAGATCTCACTCACTGCTCTCTTCTCTAGGGCTTCCAGCTGTTCCCTGATTTCCCTAAACAAGGAAGTGACTCTCTCTGTCTCACCGGCTGCTTTTTCTGCAATGTTTCTACTGCACTCCTTAAGGCTCTGAACTCTCTTCTCAGTCTCATCTCTCTCTGGGCCCAGTTTCTCCAGAGTATTTCTCAGTTTTTCCTGCTGTTTTTTACAGGCCTCACTCAGCAGCTCCACCTTGTGGCCCCTGTGCTCCTCACCCACCCAGCAGGACACACAAATACAGGCTCCATCATCACAGCAGTGATACTCCAGGATCCGCTTGTGTTTGGAACATTTTCTATTGAAAGCGGAGGAGGTGGGTTGGATCAGTACATGTTCTGCTGACTTGCTGTGCACCCTCAGGTGGGTCTCACACAGAGAAGCCTCACACAGAATACAATATTTAGCAGCGGGTACAGAAGAATGAACACAGTAGGTGCAGACGACTCCAGTTTCCTCGGGCTCTGGCTGAGCTGAGAGGAATCGCTGTGCTATGTTTCCAAGTTTAATGTTCCGCTGCAGGGCAGGGCGCTCCTGAAACTCTGCTCTGCAATCAGGGCAAAAATAAGTCCCGACTGCCTCTTGGGAATTCAGGGCCCTGCAAATACAGTCCCGGCAGTAGTTATGGTCACACGGCAGGGATACAGGATCAGTATAAATGCTCAGGCAGATGGAGCAGTTCAGCTCGTCTCTCAGATCAGTAGATGCCATTGTGGGAAGGAATGACAAAGACAAGCAGCACTTTTGTTTCAACTTCAGGTTTGTTTATTCATAGAATTCAGTCAATTGACCAGCGAGCAGAAGAATTGCTTGGTGGAAAGTTACTAGAGAGAGCGAGAGAAAAAATATCTTAACTCCAGCATGTAAATAAATAGCAAAAGTGCAATAACTACTAATACACACACCCGCATTTCTACGGATGTCACATAATAAGAAATATTGAGCATTACCTGTCGGATTGCAGCCCTATGGCCCACGATCAGATCAACCTGATATCGCCCACCTCAAGGAGAATATGGGAGAGATTTGCTTGTTTGGGGACACGGCCAAAGAGCAGATCTCACCATGTGTGGCAACCTTGAGGTAAGAAAATGCCATCTCTGTTGGTAGGGGGTACAGCAAGGTTAGGAAAACTTATCTGTTGTGGTAGGGGCAATAGTAAGTTAATAAATAAACATTGGTCGTTATGGGATACAGTAAGATTGGGAAGAGATTTCATTGGTAGGGGGTACAGCAAGGTTAAGAAAATCTGTTGTGGTAGGGGCAATAGTAAGTTAAGAAATAAACATCTGTCGTTATGGGATACAGTAAGATTGGGAAGAGATTTCATTGGTAGGGGGTACAGAGAGGTTAGGAAAAGACATCTCTGCCAGTGGGATGGGGTAAAGTAAAGCCGGCTATACAAGGGCAGATAAAAACTGCCAATTTCGGTCCTTTTTATGGGGCTCTCCTCAACCGATATCCATACAAAAAGTGGGAAAGTTTAATTTAATTGCCCGATCAAGGACCACGTGGGCTAGTTGATGCCGGTCAGCTCCCACTGGGTTTCTGGTTTTCTCCTCATTGTAATTCGATGGTTTGGCTCTAGGGCTAAATGACTGGATTAGACTAATGTTGCCTTTTGGTGGGGAAAGATCTGCTCATCTAGGGACCTCACCAATAGAATGGATATTATAGTGATTAGGAAAGGGGATCTCTGTCTGTGGGGGTACAGTATAATTAGGAAAGGGGATCTCTGT
>CM044442.1:664850-679959 GCA_024363595.1 Xenopus borealis
TAAGTTAGTCTGGCAAGATGTATTACACATAAAACCATGCTGGCACAGACTCATAGTATTGTTATTTGCTATGAAGTCAGTGTCTTATCCTTTATTAACCCTTTGAAAAGCTTTCCTACCATCAACGTCAGACTAGCTGGCCTATAGTTGAGGATCCCTTTTTGCCAGACCTCAATGAATCCTGAAAAATTAAGTAGAGAGGTTTGGCAATCACAGAGCTAAGCTTGCTAGGTACCCTGGTATGAGTACCATCTGTCCCCGGACCTTTGTTTATCTTAACATGTTCTAGTCTCTTTTGAATTGTATCATGTGTGAACCATGCATCATTAGATGTATTACTAGCATTGGGACTATTAAAAGGAAACCATTAGCTGGTTCCTCATTTGTGTAGACAGATGAAAAATATGCATTCAGAATCTGAGCTTTTTGCTTGTTCTCATCAACCAGCTGACCCCCTCAGATATTTAAGGCCCCACCCCCTTCCTGCTTCACTTTTTTACTATTAACATATTTAAACAACACTTTTGGATTCTTTTTATTGCTTACTGCAATATCCTTTTCCATATCAATTTTAGTTTGCCTGATAGCTTTTTTGCATGATTTATTGGCCTCCTTGTACCTTATAAATGATTTGGCTTTCCCAGCTAACTTGAAAGCCTTAAAAGCACGTCTTTTCTTACCCACCTCAACACCAACACTTCAAAACTTTAAAGGGGGAATTAATTCTGAATGTTTGACCGTATGTTTTACATCTATTGGAATAACCAAGTGTCCCCAAATTTTTGTATTCTGCATACTTTAGGGGCAGCACATGGGTGCAGGGACGCCATAAGGGGGGGACAGAGGGGACAAGGGGGGCCCTGCAGTGCCGAAATTTTCCAAGAGCCGGGCCCCCCTTACGAGTGCCGAGCCCATGCGGCTCCTTCTGATGTCCTGAATGCGGAAGTGCCAGACAGAACAGACATGAAGTCCTGAAGTGACGGAAAGACCCAAAGTCATGAAGGAGCCGACATTGAAGTCCTGAAGCAGCGAAAATACCCGATGTCACGAAAGGAGCTGACATTGAAGTCTTGAAGCCACATTTTTATGAGTGAATTCCGCCCACGGGAGGAGATCAGACCAATCACCCTGACAGAAGGAAATATGATTCCTCGGGAATTTCTCTAATGTTTGATTCACCCACTCTGCTGCCCCATTGGTTTGGGGATGGTAGGCAGAAGAGAACTGAAGAGTGATACCCAAATCTTTACATAAGGAACACCAGACCTTAGCTGTGAATTGAGATCCCCTGTCAGAGCCGGGAAGCCATGCAACCGAAAAATAAATTGGATGAAGAGCTGGGATAGTTCTACTGTTGAGGGAAATTTTTGCAGCGGAATTAAATGTGTCATTTTACTGAAACGATCTAGAACTACCCAAATGACAGTGTTCCCTTTTGAGGGTGGTAGCTCTACAATAAATTCCATTGCTAGGTGAGTCCATGGATGAGAGGGAATGGGTAGAGATTGTAAAAGACCTCTGGGTTGAGTATGGCTAGCCTTGGAAGTGGTGCAAATAGTGCAAGCAGCAACAAAGTCCTTGCACATCTTTGCAAATGGCCTGCCACCAGACTAGGCAACAAGAAGTTCTTGAGTCTTTTCTGGACCAGGATGTCCAGTCTGCTTAGAACAATCAGTCTGTTGTAAGATGGGCAGGAGAAGCTCAGAGGGTACAAACGCCATCCCAATTGGTGTATCTGTAGGAGCGGAAGACTGACTAGCCAGAATTTGCTTGGCAAACTGAGTGAAAAGGGAAGCAATAATCCTGGTGGGGGAATAATTGGATCTTGCCTTTCAGGGAGACAGTCCACTGGAGTGAAGCTGCGGGATAGAGCATTCACTTTCCAATTTTTGGAGCCAGGACCGTAAATCAAGATGAAGCGGGAAAAGAAGAGGGCCCATCTTGCCAGACAGTGACTCAGTCTTTTAAGAGTTTGAATAAATTCTAGGTTTTTATGGTCAGCATAGATTATGACTGGGATTGAAGCACCTTCTAGAAGGTGAAGCCACTCTTTGAGAGCTAGCTTTACTGCCAAAAGTTCACAGTTCCTAACATCATAATTCCGCAGGAGAGAATTTCTTTGAGAACTATGCACATGGGTGTAATTTCCCATCAGCAGAATGTCTTTGGAAAAGAATAGCACCAGCTCCAACATCGGAAGAGTCCACCTCAATAAAGAAGTGTAACATAGGATCAGGATGTCGGAGGACTGAAGCAGAAGTGAAAGTATCATTCAGGGATTGGAATGCTTCTATGGCTGGAGGAGGCCATGAGTTAAGTTTACCCCCTTTTCAGATAAAAGCAAGGATGGGGGCAATGAGGGAGGAGAACCCCTAGATGAACTGTCGGTAGTAGTTCTCAAACCCAATGAACCTGTATGTAGTAGATAAGAGGCAGTGCACTCCTGGGCTTCAAAGAATCAATCGATTGTCTCCAAGTTTGTTAAAAGCTGAGATTGAACCTGCAACTACTTTATTAAGGAGAGCAAACTCAGTAGTGGAGCCGGGACTTTTTGTTTATCTTGTTTTGCAATGAACCTGTATGGCCATGGTGCTCAATGGAAGGGGCCACTTATGGTTCACAGAGACTTTGGTAGGGTCCATCTCAAAACCTTCTGGGGAGATGATGTAGCCGGAAAAAGGGATCTTGGATACCTCGAAGACGCATTTCTCTAACTTGGTGAAGAGAGAGTTCTTCCTCAGACAAGAGAGTACCTCCTTCACCTGGGAGCAATGGCTTTCCAAGTGTTTGGAGAAGATTAATATGTCATCTAGGTACACAACCATGGATTTTCCCAAGAGGTCCCAGAAGATGTAATTCACAAACTCCTGGAAGACGGTGGGTACATTGCAGAGACCAAAGGGTATTACAAGGTATTCGTAATGCCCATCTGTCTTCCATTCATCTCCTTCACATATACGGATGAGATTGTACGCCCCGCATAGCTCCAACTTAGAGAAAATTTTAGCCCCTTTCAATTGGTCGACAGGGGATAAGTGTGACATGTGGGGGGCATGGTTCCAGGACAAAGACAATGTTCTTGACAATAAGGACTCCAATGAGAGTGCTGATTTGTGGATCAATCTATGGAGGGATTGTGCAGACATAACCATGGTAACTCCAAAACCACAGGAGAGGAAGGACAAGAAATAATTACAAGTCTCAATTTCTCAGAGTACAAAGTCCTAATCTACAACGGTAATTCTCTCGTTGTCATGGAGATAATGTCTGATGTTAGGGGTCTGTCGTCAATAGCAAAGGGAGAGGACATGGGATACAGAGGAATACCCACTCGTTTGCCAAAAGCAGCGTCCGTGAAATTTCCTGAGTCAAGGAATGCAGAGACTTGGATAGTCTTTGTGGCCAGACGAATCGGTAGAGCAAGACGAAACTGGTGAGAGTTCACTTGGGACCTTGGAGTAACACCACCTACATGTGATTTTCCAAGTTTACCTTGGAGAGGAGAACTCCTCTGCTTCACAGGACAGGAATTGGCAAAATGAGCTTGACTGCCACAATACAAACACAGACCCTCGGAGTGTCTCCAGAGTTTTTCCTGCTTTTCGAAATTACTTAACGATTCTTTGCATGCACTCCTCTTCTGAGATGGCGATATGGTGACGATCCATCGTGCGGTGCGGAGAAATCGAGCGCCGCATGATGGATCGTCGCCATATCATATAAGAGGAGTGCATGCAGAGAATTGGTAAGTAATTTCTTATTAAAAACTTTTTAACGATTTTAAAGATTTATCTCTCTTTTCGTTTATTTACTTGAAAAAGAAACACATTAAAAAAAAAAAAAATTAAATATAATAATGTTACTGTGATCCCCAACCAGTAGCTCGTGAACAACATGTTGCTCTCCCACCCCTTGTATGTTGCTCCCAGTGGTCTCAAAGCGCATTCTGTTTTAATTCCAGGCTTGGAGGCAAGTTTTGGTTGTATAAAAACCTGGTGCACTTCTTAACAGACAAATTTAAAAAAATACTCCAAAGATATTCTTTTCAAATATTAAAAAATCTATATTTATTTATTACATAATTAAAAAAGTATTCATACAGACCCACTGATGCTCTGCCTTACGTGTTTCATACCCACTGGTACTTAATCATAGCCTCTAGTAATGCTACATTTGGCTCCAATATTTAAACCCATGGAAATGGGTCTGTATGCCTACTTTTTTTTAACAGAGTCTCATTGTACATTGACAATCCACATAGGGCTACCAAATGGCCAATCACAGCACTTATTTGGCACCCTAAGAACATTTTTCATGCTTGTGTTGCTCCCCAACTCCTTTTACTTCTGAATGGTGCTCACAGGTTCAAAAGGTTGGAGATCCCTGCTTTAAGGCAAGGGGCTGATGCTGCACCGACAGGAACTGGGTGATGAGGATGAAGAGTTAGACAGGAACAGAACCAGATCAGGACGGTGCAGGTGAAGAGATCAGACAGGAACTTGACCAGATCACGACTGTGCGGGTGAAGAGAATCAGAGAGGAACTGGACCAGATCACGATGGTGCGGGTGAAGAGAATCAGACAGAAACTGGACCTGATCACGACGGTGCAGGCAAAGAGAATCAGACAGGAACTGGAATAGATCAGGACGATTCGAGGAAAGAAAATCACACAGGAACAGGACCAGATCAGGACAGTGCCGGCGAAGAGAATCAGGCAGGAACTGGACCAGATCAGGACAGTGTGGGTGAAGAGAATCAGACAGGAACAGATCAGGATAGTGCAGGCAAAAGAATCAGACAGGGACAGGACCAGATTAGGATAGTGCAGGCAAAGAGAATCAGACAGGAACTGGACAAGATTAGGATGGTGTGGGTGAAGACAACTAGACAGGACCAGATCAGGATGGTGCAGGCGAGAAGAATCAGACAGGAACAGGAGCAAGGACAAGGCAAGGTCAGGCAACCAGACCTAGAAAACCAGAGCCAGGGACAATGCCACAGTGCTCAAATTCAGCCAATCCTCAGGCCCTGGTTGTGAGGAGGACTGACCTTATATAGAGCAGGGTCAGCCCTGATTGGCTGACCCCAACCCACCAATAAGGATGCTGGGGTGAGATGGCTAATCTTGAACCTGAATGTAAGTGATTCATCCCGTGAAACGTTTCCTCGGTGGTAGGCAGAGATATACAGTTGCCGCACTGGCACCACTGGGTATTACGAAGCTACTCCTCATTCTCACATTCCCTCAGGGCTTGCAGCTCCTCCTCTGTGTATACGAGATCATCCTGGAAACAAGGCTTATTCTCTATGGGGCCCCACATGTTCCTCAGCTCCTCAAAGAGTTGTCGCTTGGAAAAAAATAATAAAAAAGACTCTTAGTTTATCTAAAAACTTTTAGCACAGGTACAAAATGGAAAATAAATATTGAACATGTCAACGTTTCTCTCAGTAAATCTATTTCTACTTAGGCTATTGAAATGGACTCCAGATGTTGGTAACAACCCAAATAATCCACATGTACAAATTATGAAATTATGTTGCAGAGACAATTTTATAGCATACTGATGAAGATTTCGTTTTTAATAGACCCAATTATAGTAATATTACTACTGATGCATGGGCAAAAGGTCTACCACCAGTTGCTATTCGTCCAAGGGTACTAAATGAGCTTAGATCTGTAATTGCCATCCTTACATGGCATCTGGCATAGTGCCTCAAGACAGCCGAAGTGCTAATGTGTTGCTGCTATTCAAAAAGGGATCCTATTCTTCTCAGGCTGAAAACTATAGGCCTGTTAGTCTGACATTAGTGGAAGGAAAGCTTTTGGAAGGGGTGATGAGGCATAAGATACTTGAATACACATTCATACTGGTCATCATGGTTTTGATTCCATTTTGCCAGACTAATTTAATTGCCTTGAATGAGGTGAGGTGAGCAGGAACATAGATTCTGGGATGGCAGTGGATGTGATCTACTTGGACTTTGCTAAAGCATTGGATACAGTCAAACAAAGAAGACACG
Source organism: Xenopus borealis (assembly GCA_024363595.1). Taxonomy (NCBI): domain Eukaryota; kingdom Metazoa; phylum Chordata; class Amphibia; order Anura; family Pipidae; genus Xenopus; species Xenopus borealis. Next base: position 670,874 of record CM044442.1, read on the forward strand.
GTCTATGTAACAACACCAAAGCAAAGTATGTGGGGTATGTATTCAAGTGCAATAGAACAAAACACTGTTATATACACCCTTTATATGTAATGTCTGTTGCAGAAACTCCTTTCTATTTTCCTTTTATTAATGTGCAAGATCTCTTTACTACACTTTGGTTATTGTGATCAGTGCTTTTTGTTTGGGAGTATATATGAGCGGGCAGGTAAACTTAGACCAGGGTGCCTTCGATTTATCTTGATTCTTACTTGCAAAATAATAATAATAAATCCAAATAGAGACTACAATCAGGAACTGAGAGGGTTAAATCACAGGAATCCAAAGTGCTGTTTATCTTTGATAACTTTCAGTTTCGTTTCTTGTTTCGTTTCTTGTTCAGTTGCTGTTCCTAATTTCAGTGATGGCGGCTGTTGATCTGAGAGAAGAGCTGAACTGCTCCATCTGCCTGAGCATTTATACTGATCCTGTATCCCTGCCGTGTGACCATAACTTCTGCCGGGGCTGTATTGAGCAACTGCTGGGCACCCAGGAGAGATCTGGGGCTTATTCCTGCCCTGAATGCAGACATAAGTTTAAGGAGCGCCCTGCCCTGCCCAGGAACAGAACTCTGAGGAACATAGCAGAGAGATTCCTTTCTGCTCAGCCGGAGCCAGGGGGGACTGGGATTCCCTGCTCCTACTGTGACTCCCATGTACCTGCTGTTAAATCCTGCCTGCACTGTGAGGCTTCTCTGTGTAATAAGCACCTGAGGATGCACAGCAAGTCAGAAGAACATGTACTGATTGAGCCCACCACTTCCTTCATGGAGAGAAAATGTTCTGTACACAAGCGGATCCTGGAGTTTTACTGCTGCGAGACATTTATCTGTGTGTCCTGCTGCCTGGCCGGAGAGCACAGGGGCCACAGGGTGGAGCTGCTGAGTGAGGCCTCTGAGAAGAAAAAAGAGAAAGTGAGAAAAGTTCTAGAGAACCTGAGGCCAGAGAGAGAGGAGACTGAGAGAGGAGCCCAGAGACTGCAGGAGCGCAGGAGAGAAGTGGCAGAAAAAGCAGCCGGTGAGACAGAGAGAGTCACTGCCCTGTTTAGAGACATCAGGGAACAGCTGGAAGCCCTAGAGAAGAGACTCCTGAGTGACATCTCCATCCAGAAAGAGAAGCTCTCACTCCCACTCACTGATCTAATTGAGAAGCTGGAAATAAAGAAGGACGAGCTGTCCTGGAAGATCCGTCACATTGAGGAGCTGTGCAACATGGCAGATCCACTCACCGTCCTACAGGAACGGGAATCACATGCCATTTGTGGGGCTGATGGAGGAGACAGAAAGCGCAGAAAGATGGAGGATATAAATGCCCCTGCTGTAGGGGATCTGGATGTGGATCTGATCTCAGAGACATTACTCACAGGCTTAGCTGGGATTGTGACTGGGGTAAAAAGAAGGGTCTATGGGAAGGAGGCTACAGACCTGTTACTGGATATAAACACGGCTCATAATCATGTATCTGTATCAGGGGACAGGAAATCTGCTTCCTACTCACTAACAAAACTACATTACCCACAATCCCCAGAGAGATTTCAGAAATGTACTCAGGCTTTAAGCAGCAGGAGCTTCTCCTCAGGGCGACATTACTGGGAAGTGGAGGTCAGTGAATTAGGGGACTGGTTGGTAGGGGTGGCCTATCCCAGTATAGAGAGGGGAGGGATTCAGTCCAGCTTTGGGAATAATAACAAGTCATGGGGTTTGTACAGATGGGGTAATGATAACAGATATTCAGTGGCACATGACAGGAAAGGAACACATTTACCCCAAGTCCCTTCCTGCAGGAGAATCAGGATCAGGTTGGACTATGAGGCCGGACGTCTGTCCTTTTATGAGCTGAGTGAACCGATGAAACACTTACACACCTTCACTGCCAAATACACTAAGCCCCTCCATGCTGTGTTCTCTGTATGGAGAAATGGTGCCTGCGTGAGAATCACTAGTTAGGGCCCTGCTCACTGTACAGATAGCAGGTAAATTATACTAAGCTCATCTTCAGAACATGGTAGCACAGTGGGTCGTAGTGGAGTGGGTATGTTTTTTTCCATGTGCATTAGATTTTCCCCCACCCTCCAGAGCACACAGGCTCCTCATGAAATTGGCCCTATTGTGATTGGGACCATGTATTATATGTTCTGCTGGGCCAGTGAGCACAATATAAATATAAATGCATGGATATTTTCATTTATAAGGTGCCGCCATATAGACAGTAGCCCATTTGGAATAGGGCAGTAGAAAACTTTAGAGCCCAGATAAGGGGATGAAGACTGGCAAGCATTATACAGCACTTGGGTCGGGTTGATGATAAAACCTGTGGGTTGACCCCTTAGGATTCATGAGCAACAAGTGATGTCAGACAATGCCCACCTTGTAGTATTTTTGAAGTAGAAGTAGGGTAGATGTGCAATGCAACTAAAACGCAGAAACTGGGAACTTAATCATTAACATCTTTGCAGAAGCTAGAGAAAACAAGTCAAGAGGAGAATTATTACAGATTCACCTCCAAATACGGCATTTCCACTAAAATAAGAAAGGGAAAATGAGGGAAAGATACGGAATCTAGTTTTGTGCATTCAAGGATCTACATATCTTGCATTTCTATCCACTGAATGGGGCAAGAGACACCTGAAATCAATAATAATAATATGCATCTTTAAGGGGTAACAGAGCTTCTGAGAACTGAGAAACCCAAATTGAAATCTCTGTGGGGATCACACCAGTTGAAGGGTATTGACAGGTGGACCTCCTCTGTGTCCAAGCAGAAGGTTCACATTTTGCATAGCTCTCTACTGCAAACAATGAAAGTTTCTACATTCTAAATGACCTTTCCCCATATGAGTTCTCTGATGTAGCTGAAGGGTGTTCTCCTCTGGGTGCCTTCTTCTGTGGGAGGATTGTTTCCAACTTGGAGCATGTGAATGGCTTCTTCCCAGACTGCTTTTTCTGGTGTATTAAAAAGGCAGTTTTTCCACTACGTGTGAACTCTCTGATGTTGGAGAAACATAAGCACTGCTTCCCACCTTCTATGTGTACATTGGCTTCTCTGTAGGGTGAATTTTATTATGCATGTTGAGGTTGTTAGTTTTTGATAAATTCACTATATGTTTGGTACAAGTAAAAAGATTTTCCTCGTAAATTTTCCAACTTGTTTTTCCACATTCCAGACAAGCAAACATTTGTTGATCAGAGAATAGAAGAACATTTTTACTGAACACATGTTCCAAGTGCGCTAGTACAAATGGGTCCAGGTTTTATTCCATCTGAAGTAGAAAGAGTTAGAAATTGTTTCGTCAGAGCTAGTCTGTGTGGCATTGTCTCCTCCAGGCAGCTGCACTCACAAGACTACGGTAATGCCATACCTCACCAGTGCAAATACTCAACTATAGCTCCCAGATGTTGCTCTGCTTACACACTATGTATGTATAGAGAAATATCATAAGTCCATGAATTTATAGTGAAGTTGACATGGAATTAAACCTCAACTATAGCTCCCAGATGTTGCACTGACCCAGATACTTCACGGAGATCTCAAAGTTTGACTTTATCCAAGCACACATCGGTGGTTATTTATCAAAGGCCGAATTTTAGAATAATGTGTATTTTTTTAAAACTCTAAAATTTGATCGAATAGTCCAGACCCAAAAACTCAAATCAAATTCAAATTGAGTTTTCCTTGAAATTTGTGTGTTAAAATTTGATGCATCAATTTTTTTGACGTACATTTTTTCCCTCCCATTTTCTAAGCAAAACTTGCCAAAAATATGACTCATCACTACTATTAACATCTTCAGATATTTCAAGGGACCTCTGCCATTGATTTCTACGTGAACTTGGCAGGTTTTAGGTGCAGAATTGGCCAATTAGAACTGTTTCCAGGGTCGAGTTGGTGGATTTAAATTGAAATTTGTGAGTTTTGAACAAAAACTATTTTGAATTTACCACTACAACAGTGGTAAATCTCCCCCTTCATATATTTATAGAGAAATATCACAAGTCCATTTAGTACAACATGGAACAAATTCTCAACTATAGCTCCCCGATGTTGCACTGACCCAGAGACTTCAAGGAGATCACAAAATACATAAGAAAATGGCTTTATTCAATATGGGGATATTAAAAGGCAGTAATTGTGCTATACAAGCTTATGCGTTTCATGCCTTGGTAACCTGGCACTTCCTCAGAGCTAACTTCCTCCCTATCTCCACAATCCAAATGTGATCTTTTGATTCTCTGTCATTTTGAAAATGTATCAAAAACTAAAATAATTACGCATGAAAGTGAAAAAGTACAATTTTTTAAATATTCAGATTTTCTGTTCAGTAGTATAATTTTTGCACATAATAATATATTAGCAAAAATAAAATTTTAGAAATGATAACGGGGTGGGTCAGTGGGAAGGTGTTGTTCTCAAATAGATAGAAATCAATTGACTTAAGTAAATGTGTAACAATCTCGTTCAGGAACCTTGTATGGTGAATAGTACCTTTTTAGATGCACAGGGGTAACCTGTGGGTTCCAGTGTTCACTGACGCCCTTTAGGGACCCTGGGCTTTCTGCTGCGGAGACCAAACAGGTGGTGCAATACAAATCTGAAAACAAGGTACCAGAAGGGTGAAGAGAAGGAGTAGTCGGAGTCAGGCGTAGAGATCAAGGCAGGCGGCAAGAATCAAAGTCAATAAATCAGGCAGGAGTCAAAAAACCAGGAATACGATCAGAAAGTACGCTTAGGCAGGAACAGAATAATTGGAACCAGCTTGGGCATCTTCAAAAAGGTGTTTGGGCGCCAAAATTCAAAACCGGCTCCCCCTGGTGACGTCATGATGCCCGGCGAGAAGACGCTGGAGTTTCAGCGTGGGAATCCGGGGAGAGACAGTAGCCCATTTGGAATAGGGCAGTAAAAAACGTGTTTTTAGAGCCCAGATAAGGGGATGAAGACTGGCAAGCATTATACAGCACTTGGGTCGGGTTGATGATAAAACCTGTGGGTTGACCCCTTAGGATTCATGAGCAACAAGTGATGTCAGACAATGCCCACATTGTAGTATACTTGAAGTAGGGTAGATGGGCAATAGATCCTGACAAAACAAGGCAAGAGGAGAATTCTTCTACATTGACCTCTAAATAAAGCATTTACTCTAAAAATACAAAGGGGAAATGAGGGAAAGACAAGGAATATAGTTTTGTGCATTCAAGTATCTACATATCTTGCATTTCGATCAACTGAATAGGGCAAGAGACACCTGATCTCAATAATAATAATATGCATCTATAAGGGGTACTGAGCTTCTGAAAACCAAAAATGAAATCTCTGTGGGGAACACACCAGTTAAAGAGTAGTGACAGGTGGACCTCCTCTCTAATGTGCCAGCACAAGTGTTCCAAAGAGAAGGCTGACATTTTGCATTGCGCTCTACTGAAAACAATATGTTTCCCCCCACATTCTGTGCATCTAAATGGGCTTTCCCCATATGAGTTCTCTGTGGGTGCAGGGTGTTCTCCTCTGGGTGCCTTCTGCAGTGGGAGAATTGTTTCCAACGTAAAGCATATGAATGGCTTCTCCTCACAGTTTTCTAAGAGACATTTTTTCCACAAGGTGTGAACTCTTTGATGTTGGAGAAACATAAGCATTGCTTCCCACCTTCTGTGTGTGCATTGGCTTCTCTGTAGGGTGAATTTCATGATGCATGTTGAGGTTATTTTTTGATAAGTTCGCTATATGTTTTGTAAATTTTCCAACTTGTTTTTTTCACAAGCAAACATTTGTTGATCAGAGAATAGAAGAACATTTTTAATCAACTGCTCCACGTGCTGGTCATCTGGTTCCTTGGGTGCAACAGCTCAGAGGAACCATTGCCTTTATGTACCAGATGGTTTTGATTTTGTAATTGTGTGGAGGATTCAGAGAATGGGTTCAGAGTCTGAACCCAACTGAGACTACTGATCTATATCAGCAGTGTATAGCCAGTTGATGATGTTTTAGCCACTAGAACAGGGATCTCCAACCTTTTGAACCCGTGAGCAACATTCAGAAGTAAAAGGAGTTGGGGAGCAACACTAGCATGAAAAATGTTCTTGGGGTGCCAAAAAAGTGCTGTGATTGACCATTTGGTAGCCCCTATGTGGATTGTCAACCTACATTGAGGCTCTGTTTGACAGTGGACCTGTTTTTTATACAACCAAACTTGCCTCCAAGCCTGGAATTAAAAAATAAGCACCTGCTTTGAGGCCACTGGGAGCAACATCCAAGGGGTTGGAGAGCAACATGTTACTCACCAGCTACTGGTTGGGGATCACTGTACTAGAAGATACTCCTGTTCCATCAAACTGATGCACACAGCTTCTCAGGCCCCTAGAAATAAATACAGATTTTCTGTATGTACTGGGAGGAGACTGGATTCACATACTCAATTCAGGTTCCAAGTGGACCAATACAAATGAATCCAAAATCTGAACAAGTGAATGGTGTCTGGTGTGAGTGAAGGGTGCCTATCTGAGAGAAGGTTTTCCCACACTCAGAACAGGTGAAGGGTTTCTTCTCAGTGTGGGTGAACTGGTGAGTGTGAAGAGAGGAATGATTAGAGAAACTCACACGTCACAAGTCATTGACATCTTGCTGTGGTGGGTTTTCTGATGGATGAGATGACATCTATTCCAAAGAGTTTCTCCACTGTCCAATGAACTTGATGTTGAGGCAGCTTGGCCATTGCAGAGAAACTTATATCACACACTGGGCATATGTGAGGTTTCTCCTTGTCTGCAAGTGGGTTTTATCTGAGAATTTATCTTCCAGTTCGTTACATGTGACAGGTTTTTCCATTACTCGACTTCTCTGATGTCTCTGCTTCTTCTTTGAAGAGGAGCGTCTCCTGGTTCCTTCATTTGGTGACTCTGTTTATGAGCAGAGAGAAGGGCCTTTGTGCTGAATGGTTCCCCACACTTATGAACAGTTATATGGTTTCCCTCTTTCACTGACCATCTCATTCCCTGGGCATGAAGACTCATCAGCTGAAACCAGTGAATCAGATCAGCCAATGGTGTGAAGAACCTGACTTGCTGCTTCTCTGCGTGGATCTTTCAGAACCTGAATTCCCCTCTGTTATTCAAGGAATGAAGAATTCTATTGCTTCATTATACATTTTACACAGGGACTTCCAGCTATAGTCATCTGATCCCACTGGTGGCTAATAAAAGGGCAACCAAGATTGGGAGTTTTACTTTGAAAGCAGCAAGTTCTGGTACTGGCAAAAGTGTTTTTTCATGGGTCTTTTTTATGAACTCCTACAGGTCTGTATAATGACACCACCATATAAAGCTGCCTGTGGGGGCTGCGCTTGGGCTCCCCTTCTCATATCACTACAATAAATACATGACTTACCCAGTAGATGAGGCTGGAGATGTGAGTGCAGGGGATGGGAATGTCAGGGACACAGGAGCAGGGAGTTGCAGGGAGTTACAGGGAGCAGCAGGGTCCCTATCTGGGCTGTGTACTAAGGGCAGAACTGGCATCTCACAGCTGCCCCCCCCCCCCAGTTGAGACAATTCAGTCTCCTGCCAATGAAATTGTCCAGTTTGAGTCCAGCCCAGGGAGTGATGGTCATTAAAGGGGTGGTTCACCTTTACGGTAACTTTTATTATGTTATAGACTGGCCAATTCAAAGCAACTTTTGAATTGGTTTTTATTATTTATTTGTTATAGTTTTATAGTTATTTGTCTTTTCGTCTGATTCTTTGCAACTTTCAAATGGGCGTCGCCGTCCCCTTCTAAAAAAACAAATGCTCTGTAAGGCTACAAATGTATTGTTATTGCTACTTTTTATTGCTCTCCTATTCATATTCCAGTCTCTTATTCAAATAAATGCAAGGTTGCTAGGGTGATTTGGGCCCTAGTTACAAGACTGCTTAAAATGCAAATTGAAGAGCTGCTGAATAAAAAGCAAAATAACTCAAAAACCGTAAATAATAAAAAATTAAAACCAATTGCAAATTATCTCAGAATGTCACTCTCTACATCATACTAAAAGTTATCTCAAAGGTCAACAACCCCTTTAATACAGCCGGTCACAGGTCAGTCCTGTTGATAACAGAGGGACGTGACGCCATTTTGTTGGTGGGCAGATCTGCAATAGAAGTACCATGGTGGGACAGCTGGATTTTGGAATTGAATTAAAGGACCAGTGACTGTGTATAATTTGGGTGCTATCAATTTGGAGCCCCTAATAATCTTGTTGTAGGCTCTGAAGATGATCTTGTTATCCTGACATTGTAGCACTGACACTTTTCTGTCATTTGGGGTTGGTATTGGGGGGGGGGTAATGATGGTTCCTGGGAACAATTTCAGCACTTTGTAACCCTGTTTAAATGTTTCCCATCATTCTATGCTGTACCATTGTGTGGGGCCAGTTATATATTATATTATATATTATATTGTATGTATATAGTGTGGGGCCCGTGGGATATTATTGGTTTAATAAAGGAAATACTCTTAAAGGAACAGTACAAGGCTGGGGGCAAATAATCATTCCATGCAGACAGTGGGTACAAGAGGGACATGTAGGCCATAAACATTGTGCCGAGGCTGACAGAGGACATTACAAAGGGCATGAAGCCTCTGTCCCACGTGTACTGGGGTGGCCCCCGGGCTCATATGTGACTTTATTAGAAGGACGGCTTTACTGATCCACAAATAACTGATGGGAGCACTAAACAGATGGGGGACTCCAGTGTGAAGAGGTTTGGGTTAAAGGACTTTGCCATTTTGTGGGACCCTGATTTAACCCTGTCACTGAGTCATCTATAGTAACAAGCCATTCACCCACTCTCATTGATTTGCACCTAAATCCTCAGAAACAGTCAGAGCAAGGGTTGGGGTCTGGGCAGAGCAGGGGGCAACCTGAGCAGAATAAGGGCATGACGGCGGATGGTGTAGGCATGGTCAAGAGGCACCCGGATCAGAGTCGGAATCTCTTCTTAGAGATCTGAAGAACCAGGTGTAGGATTTAAAGGAGAAGTAAAGCCTAAGTAAAGAAGTGAGTATAAATGTTGTACATGATGT
>CM044442.1:684101-699710 GCA_024363595.1 Xenopus borealis
GTACTAACCAGGCCTGGCCCTGCTTAGCTTCCAAGATCAGGCCTTAGGCCGTCCATTACGCCATGGACGTCTGACTTTACGTGCACCAGTATTTATGCGCCGACGTTTGACGGCAGGCATTACAGTATCTCGAGGCTGAGCTTGAGGGATCTCCCTGTTGTGTCTGTCTGTCAGCTGGTTGCTCTGTTTTGGACTTCTCAAGGTTTAGTCCTCTTGGGTTAAATCACAGACCTATTTGCTTTAGTCCTATTGGGCCCTTCCACTTGGCTACATCAATCCATTCTCTTTCCAGTACTTACCAGTTATGGAGCTCTGATTCTCTGTACTTCCGGCACCAGGGCTGTTCTCTTTCCCATGGTCAGACTGCAGAGAATCCGTCATTGTGGGATTATTATAAATCAGGTTGATGGTGTGTAACTATTGCTTCATCAAGTTCGATAGAGAGGAAAAAATCCCTCAAATATCTGCTGAGCACTACACCTGTGCCAAGAAGATGGGATTTATTTACCTACACAAAGTTTCCTACTGGGGAGGCAATATAAACTGGCCCATGATTTTTCCCAGGTGGCCAAGTAATGGCTACAAGGTGAAAGAAACACAGAAGGACTGTATTTATACCGTTTGTTCCCCCAGCTGGTGAGATACATTAGTGACAGCAACAAAATGACTTGGTACCATCTGCCCCCCCCATCCAACATGCACTCCCTCACGTGTTGTTGCGTGATCATATCTGACCAGCTGCATGCGTGTTTGTTCAACATACAGTGTCCATGTGTACTGGTGAATGTTCATGTTGGACTGATTCTAATCAATAGTTTTCATTGGTAATTTTTAATTGTCAGGCTCTGGGCACTAAGGGATTGTTCTGTGACCATATAAAGGCACAAGGCTGCAGGCTGAGTTATACAGGGGGGAACTCTGAGTATCACTCATGTATTATAAGGGATAATGTACCCCCTACTGTAAATGATAAGGATATTAGAAGTCACTGAGGGGTGTGACCATATAAAGGCACAAGGCTGCAGGCTGAGTTATATATATGATCCAATAGGCTGCCCCTCCTCCCGTGCTGTCTTCTCCTCCTGATAATGCACATTATACACAAGATCCCCTTAAGGGATCCAGCCTAAACTATATGCAGCTGCCCAGTAGTGGAGGTTGAGGAAAACTCAACCCGAACCTGGCTTCCTTCCTCTATTTATGGATCTGCACCAACCCGCCCCTCTGAAAAACTGGCAGTTATCGTCCTGTCACCTGGGCAGCCTTCCTATAGGCCAAATGCCATCACATGCTCCTCCAGCAATGGTGCCCCCATGTTTATGTGAAGAAGACTAGGTGGGAGTTGCTTTGGGAACCCTTGTATACACATAACAATGCTTTCTCCTCTATAAATACATACATTAATGTGATGAACAATAAGAATAAGTTCTGCGAGGTGTTCTGAGTAATTGCTTCATGTCATTCTCATGGTCTTTTCATTTTCAGCAGGTTTCCCAGAGCCGGAGCCAGACATATTACCGGTTAAAATAGAGGAAGGAGAACTAGACTTTGTAGAGCCGCTACACCAGATGGAACGGACATCAAGCAGATTTACAAATGGGAGTAAGTACCCAGGGCTTCCCTCTCTTTATATGTCTCATTTCTCTTGTCTGCTCTTGTTTCTGAATCAATACAATGTTCTTCTTTACAGTCTGTTGCCATGGTCTCTACTGACTGTAGTCACAACTGATTGGGAGATGCCTGAAACTTGGGCGTCTTGTATTCATTTCCGATTGGTTTCTGTGGTCACAAGGGAGTATGGTCACGGACACTGCTACTTCCGTAGAAGAACCATAATAAACACTATATAGCAAAGTGATTCTCTTTTGCATTATTTTTTTAAATGAAAAACCTTCCCCCCGCAGGAGGATATTGTGAGGAAAGGCCGATCCCCCCAGAAAACTACATGAGTCCGGACTTCCTGAAAGAGTTCATAGAGATGTACCGTGCTCTCCCGTGCTTGTGGAAAGTGAAGTCGACGGATTACTTTAACAAACAGAAGAAGAACCGGGCGTACGAGAAACTGGTGAGACTATGTAAGACCGTGTGTCCAACCGCAAACCTGGAATACGTCAAACACAAAATCGCCAACCTAAGAACAGTCTTTAAAAAGGAGCTGAAGAAAGTGGAATTATCCAAACGATCCGGGGCCATGGGGGATAACGTGTACGTCCCTCGTCTCTGGTATTTCGAACTGCTAAAGTTTACCATCGAGCAGGACACAACCAGCAACTACATGCCCAACCTTGTGGAAAATGAAGAAATGATCCCTTGTGATGTTCCAGAGGAGGAACAAAAGGCAAGCGATGAAAGCTTCGTTGAAATTATTGAAAGTCCAGATTTGTCTCAGGTATGAAATGCTAGCTAGGGATTCCAGGTTAGAGTTGTGGTGGGCGTGGGTTGCTACTTGCCAGAAGCAGAACCAAATAACTTCTATATATGCTCTCCATCTGGTTTCTCCAGCTGTGGAACCCTCTGACATTGAGCCAGCTTTCCCTCTGACATCACTACAGAAGGCATGGCTATAAAAAATGAATTCTCTAGCCTGGTGTAGGCAGTGAGAAAACATTTGACAAAGTCTGGGATTTTTTAAAAACTGCTGTTTTTTTCCCAAAAATCTGTATATGTAGTTTGATTAAACATGTTTAGGTTGTACTGGTCAGGTTGTTAATATGTGTTTGATTTTGGCTGTGATTGGTGCACTTTAAGGTCATGTGATGTTAAAGTGTTATATAACTAATTATACTTATTGCTCTATTGTGATTGCTCCTTGAACCTTAGTTTTTGGATGAATCCTTTTTCTGTGGAATTTTTGTGCACCCCTTCCTATTATCCTTCAGTTATCCCCATCCCCCCGGGGCACAGGAATGTTCCCAAAAGCCTCATTTCATTATTTCTAATTGGTGTCTCTATGTAGGTGAGTATCCACAGGCAGAACGAGGTGCTGGTGGAAAACAACTCTGAAGAATTTAGTCTCCCAAAGAAGCAAATGAAGAGAAAAATGTGCAACGTGGACCTGGAAAAACAATTGTTGTCCCAAGCAGCGGCCATTTTGGGCAGAGACGATGACGAGTGCGACAATTTTGGGGTCATTGTAGCGTCAAAGCTTCGTAAAATGGACGAGAACCAAAGACTGGCCGCTGAGATGATTATATGGGACGTGTTACATAAAGGGGTGTTGAAGCAGCTGAATGTACAGGATCCCATTGGACATTATACGGGACCAGTACATCACAGTTATAAATAAAAGCCGGCAGCCTTTTGGGTTCAACCATCAGAACCTTCTGCTGACATTCTGTTTCTTTTAGCGACACCGCAGTCTATTGCCCAGAGAGGATCCACTTCAGGGACTGTATATAAGGAATCTGGAGACACTGCACTTGGGGCCGGACCCCTGATTGGATGAGAACTGGGCTGAATTCAGAGGCCGTATTTTATCTTCAGGAATTGCAGCGAAGCCTCCATGTTTGCTCCTTTGTAGCTCTTAGTTCCTCCCGTAGCCTCTAGTTCCACTCACACAATGGTTTATATATCAGTTTAGAAGATTTTTATTCATAGTCACAAGTTTTACTTATTAACATTTCATCTGTGACAATAGAGAAACCTATATACGTCCCTTTGTCCTACACTGCACCGGCTGTCTGTCCTTTGTCTCTTTCCTGGTGTCTGGGACCGTCCCTCACATAATGACAGCCAATGGGAACAGGAAGAAAAGTCATTCTGACAAAGGTTATTTTATGGACAAAACAATGTACAGTATATCATCATGGAGGGAAAGAAAGTTCTATTTACCCTCTGATCTTGCTTTAACCAAACATATATCATAGAATATTTCATATATTATAGTATATTTCTGAGAAGCACTGTATTGGGATTTACTGAGGTACATCTATTCCCTCTGTCCCTGAAATTCCCATCCCCTGCACTCACATCTCCAGCCTGAACTACTCCTACTGTACTGTCTGTGGGACTGGGGCTTCATCCTACTGTACTGTCTGTGGGACTGGGGCTACTGTACTGTCTGTGGGACTGGGGCTTCATCCTACTGTACTGTCTGTGGGACTGGGGCTTCATCCTACTGTACTGTCTGTGGGACTGGGGGTTAATCCTACTGTACTGTCTGTGGGACTGGGGGTTAATCCTGCTGCAGGGGCTGATGATAGAGAGGGGAGGCTGTGGGTCTGGGGGTCAATCCTGTCCATACAAAGTATTATTTACTTTTCCTACTTCTATTGTCTCTGTGGAGAGTCTCTTCGTCTTCGTCTCTATTGTCTCTGTGGAGAGTCTCTTTGAATATGCAAATTAGGCAAATTCGACCATCGAATATACCATCAAATTGCGGTAAAATCCTTCCAATTGGATATTTTCGAATTCAAAGGATTTTCAAATTCGATCAATAGTAAATCTGCCCCATGTGTAGGTATAAGGTCAGTATGGGGCACATGGAATGCTTTGTCACCTGCAAGTGCCCCTCTATTTGACCTGCCCTTTGGTTTATCCTCACTGCCCTGGATTTAGTTATTGTATGTGGAAAGCAGAGTTCTGCCAGTAGCCACCCATGGGTCCCACGGGCCTCTGCTAGAGATGTTACCACATTACTAATCCTGTCAAATACCTGCCTGTACCAATAGAGCATATAGAGTGGTCCCCGACCTTTTTTGCCCCTTGTACTAGTGTAAAGCCAGACTGGGGGGTAAGTGTCAACTGTGTATGTCACGTCAAATTCAATGTGTCTGGGTCAAATGTGACTTTTGGCACATGCGCAGTTGTTTACCCAGGGTAGGGGTGTAGGGTTTTATTTTCAAAAACGGGTTGAATTCTCCTTTAAAATGACAACTTTATTCAATATATGTACCTACAATACGTTGCTTTATTAATGGTTTTACATGGTGGGGAACGGCTATATTTCCTTTAGTACCACAGACGTGTCTCTTCTGATGTAATGGAGGCCACGGGAAAAAGAGGTGAAGGTTTGAAGGTGGCATCTAAAACATGGATAAGATCACAAATCTTGAATCTTCATCCTCATATGATGCAGATATTATAACCGGCAACTGATAAGAACCTACTTGTGCCTGGTACTGGCATGTCATGGGCACACCTGGTCCATATGTCTATAAACTCAATATGAGCTGGACGATAGAGGAGGCATCTGTGTAGGCAAGAAAGTCCCCACTACTAAAGTCACCACTTTAAATACCAAAGGACTAGTTCATGGAGAGTCATCACGAGGACAAGCTTGGAGTTACTGTGTGTCAAACTACAAGTGACATTGGGCTAAAAATTACCATTATCTTTAAAAATGTCCCATTTAGTGGAGCTCCCTATAGATCCGCTATATAAATGATTTTAATCTTGTTTTCTTCAGTCTGGGAATTCATAATTATAACAAGCAGGCAGGAGTCATTATTTGGACACTGTTATTAAGTCTTGTATCATCTCAGAATCTTGTTTGTGCACCAGAATGGGGGACCTGATGTCTATCCCCATGTCCTACACAATTAAATGGAGAACTGGGGGAATGTGTGGGGAGCAGTGACATGTAGGAAGTGCTGAACGGAAAGTGAAAGTAATTGGCTGCCTAAGGCATAGAGGAGGGGCAGACAATATTTGATTGACAGCTGAGATTTTTAAATGAGCTTAAAATAGCTATGAATGCTTTAATAAAAAAATTGAAATTGGATTTCATGTTTAATTTAAAAAGGACTATTATTAAACAGATTTTGTGTCTGGGTGACGGGCCCACTTTAAGAAGGGACAAAATATAAACCATCATCCAGTAATGTTGTGTATTTACCGAAATGTCCCTGTGGGAACAGCTGTGTGAGCCAGACTAAAAGAAAGGGATAGGGTAATGTTAAACAAAACACTTAATAGATATCCCAGTATCTTAGATATTTTTCTGGAAGGTGTCACAATGCAATGAAAGTGATTGGTACTAGTGAAGGTAAGAGAACTACCATGTGGAGTGATGGCTCACTAACTCAGCCAGGCCCTCCTGCTAAACTGAGCACAGCAGCTTATGGGGGGCACCTGCTCTATGGCTGGAGCTTTCCCTACCAGCTCAGAAGCCACAGACACATTCAGGAGAGTCGGCCAAGGAAAAGTCTATTGGCAATGCCCAGCACTTCTCATGCCAAGGAGCAGGGATTCTCCTGAGATGGGCCTGAAGCTCCATTAGCTAATATAAATGCTGGCCCTAGTTAGTTGAGATTTATTGAAGAAAGTTTTCTTTACTGGCAGTTGCCCCCAGTGCAGTGACCATACAAACTGGCACAGGGGTTCCTGAAATTGCAAGAGAGACTTTAGTTTATGAAATGACCTCACTATGTCTCCATTTAGCTGCTATAAGGTGGGAAATGGGGGTACACAGATATGTTGGCATTACTCCCTTCCACCAAGGAATTGACACAGCAAAATAAAAATAGTGAGAAATAGGAGGCCAGTGGCTAGGTCTTTCACAAAATGACTACAAGCCTTCTGAATGTATGCAAATATCCTCAGGCAGAAGCAACCCCAGTTAGACCCCAGGTTATTTAAGCACATAGACATTATCTAGGAGGCTTATATATAATAAGGCAACGTGTCATGGTTTATATACTATATATGATGAGCAACACAAAAACATATACAAAAACATTTGACTTGGACCTGTAAGGACATTGACTTGTGGGCTGGAGTGGGAGCGCCAAACGCTACTACATAACAAACCAGAAACCCAATTCTTGTTGGGCTTTTAGTGAGCCCCGTTTGTTGCTTTTTTGGACTTCTGGTGTGTCAAAAGATTTACCGATGTGCCCTCAGGAGGCAAAGAACAGAGAATTGATCACAACAGATAATCTGGAAGCAATGCCTCCCTACTGAAGACCTTATCCACAAGATAGTGGACAGAATTAAACATGATTTTGTGTGATCTTCATTATTCCATCAGTTGAGACCAGCAATAGTCTATTCAAATGAATCCAAGTTCTGGACCTTTTGATGGAACCTTAGTGGATAACTTTAGAGATTTACTGTTACGTTTGGTGCCTAAAAAAAGATCTGCCGGGGCAGTTATACGGTCTCTTATGCCACATTTGATCAGGCCATTGCTCCCCTTCATGGTTTTCAACAGGGGGCACGTCTGGCAAAGAGCAATATAGCAGCAGCATTGTTCTTGCTTCCCCTACACTCAAATTGTTCCACCTTCTGGGCTATTTTGAGAGCAAATACTACTATGTCCCCTATGGGCACTCCTGCATCTACTCTGAGACCTTTCTGGCTTTATTCCAATGAACAGTTGTTGAATATATTTCATATTTCTTTTTCCTGGCCCCAAATTGTCTAATGCATGTAGTTCTAAACATTTATAATGATAAATACATTTGTTATCCCCTTGTCAATGCTGCAAACAATATTTCCTACCACTAATTTTCAGTTTCTAGACATTGATATAGACACCCAGCTGAAGGAATGTAGACTGTCAGCCCATACATTGTATAAACTGCAGAGCTTATCTTCAGCTATTTCTGCCATAAAACACACCCAGTCCCTTATTGGCTAAGGCTCCTCATTCCTTTAATGTCAGGCATAATCAGAATTGCAATTAGCAATCAGAAAGATTCACTGGAACACAAATAATCTGAGTGTGGTGCACATACTCAATTTGAGTTTGGTTCTCCACCTTGTGCTTAGAATAGTAAGACCGGTAGTGTTCAGAGCACTGAGGTACAATATTTGGATTAGGGTTAAACATATACTGGTATAAAGGAACCTTCCAGCTGATGCTTTGTCTTAGTTACAGCTCAACATATTCAGGAGACATGCTGACCCAGATTATGGAACCTGGTGTGGCCATAACGGTGCACTGAAAAGTCATCACTCTACAAAACTTGGTAAGATTATTCTCCCAGTTGGGAATGCTGGACTAAGGTGCAAGCTCAGCACCTATAGCTTCTGTTAAAATGGTTTAGCAGGAATTGTATTTGTCTATTTTATTACAAAAATAAAGACAAAGAGGACTTCACCATGTTCGACAGATATGAAAAGGTTTAACAAGAACCAACATTTCCAGTGATAAATGCAAGCCTTATCACACCACACTTACTTTTTAAAGTTGGTTTGAGTTCTTCTCCAAGTCTATTTTTCCAGCTTTGAAGCTAAAATGTTTAGACTATTATTTATTTTGATATTTTTCACAGCACATGGAGGGAGTTAAAGGGCACCAATCATACCTAAAATGATTTACTAAGTAAATACAATATGTGAAAGTTCAAACAGTTTAAAATAGTTAGAATTGTTTGTGTAATGTAAATGATCAGCTCACTATACCTTCTGCAAAATCTCCCCTATCTCCACTGCAGTTCTAGCTGAGGCAGCCATCTTGGATTTCACTGACTCCTCCTACCTATATCTTCACTGACTCCTCCTACCTATATCTTCACTGACTCCTCCTAACTATATCTTCACTGACTCCTCCTACCTATATCTTCACAGCCAACTGTAGCTCTGAAATCTCGCACATGCTCAGTTGAAATTCCTTGCTTGCCTAATAAACCTTCTAAGCTATTTTGAAATCTGCCAAACTTCTGTGTTAGTGCTGCCACCTTGTGGAAGTTACTGTGTGTGCACTTCTCTTGATACTTCTAGAGTTTACTAAAGCTAGGCATTCTGGGTAGCTCATTTGCATGTTGCAGTCAGTGACAAAGTATGGGAATTTTTAAAAACTGCAGTTTTTTTTCAAAAAACTGTACATGTAGTTTGATTAAACATGTTTAGGTTGTACTGGTCACGTTGTTAATATGTGTTTGATTTTGGCTATGATTGGTGCGCTTTAAACTGTATCACTAAGTAAAAAGAACCAGGTGGTTTGGCTTCCATTTTTTTTTTTATTAGGAACTTTTGGGTAAATGTTCATTATTATGGCTGAGTTTCATTGTGCTGAACTGTGCCCACTGATTTGTCCTTCAAGGATGCTGTGGCAAATAACTACATTTTGCTATTGCAAAATTCTCAAGAGCTTCTGAAATTCATTATTCACAGACATGCCCAGCTACAACAAGGTGGAGAAGGACTCTACAGGCCAGGTGGCATACATTTACTAGACATTGGGCTTGATGTTTTTAATATACAATATAACAGTGTCGGACTGGGATGCCAGGGGCCCACAAGAAAACCTTAGACCAGGGGCCCACAAGAAAACCTTACACCAGGGGCCCACCAGAAAACCTTAGACGAGGGGCCCAAATTTCCAAACTATTATTCCTTCTCTCCTCACTTAACCTCCTTATTCTCCTATTCTTTTAGATCTACTTACTATACTCTATTCTCCCATTATTAAGCCTCTTTTCCACATAAAGAAATAGGGAATGAACATGAAATAGGCCAAATTGTTAGAAGCAAGAGGCCACTGACACCTGGGCCCACCGGGAGTTTTCCTGGTATCCCTGTGGGCCAGTCCAACACTGCAATATAAGCCCACAGGATGCCTTTGAGATGGCTATAGCTAAGTGGAGGGTGCCAAGACCTATTTGAAGGGCAGATATCTACCACAGCTGAGAATAAAGAGGAGGGTGATCCTTCATTTTTAAATAACAGTTAAATTACATATATCTGCAGTCTTAATGCTAACAAGGAACGTTTCTTATTGTAACATCAGATTTCTTACCCCCTAGGTAGGCTGACAGGCAGTACCCAACTGTTGGCCTACCTAGCAACCCAAGTATCTAGCTGTTTTCTACTAAATTCTACAAAGGGTTCACATTGGAGAGAGCTGTTTACTTGGGGCCACATACCTTATTGATGGGTACGTAGGACCACCCAAGTCATGGACACTATGGACTAATTTGAGGCTTAACACCAATATAACACAGTGGATGGAGTAATGAAGATGTCCTGTGATGTGGTAGTTTTACCTGTACACACCCTTCATGTTAAACTGAAACATGTTGTGTGAATAAAATCTATGACACAGTTATCCTGTTTGCTCCCAGCTTCCTTTCTGTATATGTTTTCACTGGTGTCTTCTCAAAGACTCCCCCCCCTCATTCTCAAAGACTATGTGCAGAAATGATATGTTGTGTGTTCTTGATGTTCTTCTTGACTGCCAACATTCTGTAGCTCAGAAGAGTTCCCCTGTGTGGATTTCCCAGTGAAGGCTAAGCTGGCTCTTTTCTGAAAATCTTTCCCCACATTGTGTACAAGAGAGCAGTTTCTCCCCTTCATGGATTCTTTGGTGTAAGGCAAGTTTGCTTTTGTGTGAGAAGCTTTTCCCACATTCTGTACAAAAGGGTGTCTCCCCCGTGTGGGTTTTGTAATGTGACAAAAGTGCCATCTTCTGAGAGAAGGTTTTTCCACATTCCATGCAGGTGAATGGTTTCTCCCCTGTGTGCATTTTGTAGTGAGTCTGTAGGTTGCTCTTCTGAGAGAATGCTTTCCCACATTCCATGCAAGTGAAAGGTTTCTCCCCTGAGTGAATCCTGTAGTGGGACTGAAGAGTACTTTTTCGACAAAATCCTTTCCCACAATGCGTACAAGTGAAACCTTTCTCCCCAGTGTGACTCTTTAGGTGTGAGAGAAGCGAGTGCTTGGCAGTGAATATTTTCCCACATTCCATACAGGAGTATGGACTCTCCCCAGTGTGGAGCTTTTGGTGTGCGAGAAACGAGAACTCAAGAGTAAATGTTTTCCCACATTCAGCACAGGGGTAGGATTTCCTTGGCTTGTGGATTTCCATGTGTCTCCCAAGGACGGCTTTTTGAGCAAACATCTTGCCACATTCGGTACAAGCGAATAGTTTCTCCGCAGTGTGGATTTTTATGTGAGTCTTAAAGTTGCTCTTGTGAGCAAATGTTTTCCCGCATTCCGCACAATAGAATTGCTTCTCCTCAGTGTGCACTTCCTGGTGCCTAGAAAAGTTGCCTTTTGTAGAGAATTTTTTCCCGCATTCTGTGCAAGTGAACGGTTTCACCCCAGTGTGTAGTCTCTGGTGTGCAGAGAGGCTGCTCAGATCAGTAAATTTCTTCCCACATTCTGTATATGGGAAAGGTTTCTCCCCTGTGTGCACAAGTTGGTGCTTGTAAAGGTTGCCCTTTCGAGAAAATCTTTTCCCACATTCTGTGCAGGTGAATGGTTTCTCCCCTGTGTGGAGTTGCTGGTGCAGGAGAAGGTGAAGGTGACTTTCCACATTCTGTACAGGTGAATAGATTTTTAGATGTAAGCGACTGATGTTCCCCTTTGAGGATTTTTATCCCACTTTTCATGCTTGAGAAAGGCTTGTCCCCATGTGGGTCTATATCCATTGTTTCATCTCCATGTTGATAAACAGACAAATGTACATTTGTACCGAACTGTTCCTCATGCTCAGCGCATTTATATGGTTCCTCTCCTTTGAGGACCGTCGGGTTCCTTGGATGTGATCTCTCCAGGGCTTCCTCCTGTGTCTCAGATAAATCACTAGTTTCTGGAGTCTGATTATTTCGCTGTCTGAACTGTATGACAGGGACTCGTCTTTCCTCATCATAATATACATTTTCTAATAAAACAGAAGTTAGATATATATAGTTATAAATTGCTAAAACATATGTTTCATGCGGAAATAGGCAATACTGATATGTTTAAAGGAGACATATAGCGCTAGGAAATAAGTTGGCGCTATAGAAATACATGTTAATAATAATAATAATAATAGCATAACTGAAAATCCCCCAATCATGTAGGCAATAATGAATTATATTTGGTGCTGGTTAAAATTATCATTATTTTGAAAAATAATAATAACCAATCACATACAGACGTCAGTTTTCTGTCTGGTCAGCCTAGCTGCTGATTGGGTTCTATCCTACAGTGCAGTGAGCCGAATGCTGCTGGTTCCCCTGCACAGCTTGGGAAAGGAGGCAGCAGCAAGTGGAGCAGACGAGTGGGACTTGGAGGGTTTTTGAAGAAATTTCCAATAAATCACCCTGAAACACTAGTTTTTTTTAAAATGCATTCCTTCTAAATTGAAAATAATCTAATACACTGACACATTCTTGTATCTTACACAACGTTATTCTAAATCTGTCCCCTCTTCTCCACTAATGTAACATCAGCAGAAGTCTCTACTCTTGTGAGCTACTGCTTCTACCTTACTGGGTGACTTATAAAATTAGATCTCTGAGCACTGGTTTCTATCAAACACTCAAATCTTCTTGATACACAGAGTAACATAGTAGATAAAGCTGGCAAAAAAGAAATGTCTATCAAACATTCAAACTGATCCAGAGGAAGGAGAACAAATCCCAATTGCAGCCTCTCTCCGATTTGCCTCCAATACTTCCTGACTCCAAGATGGACTTGTAAGACTTTGTACTAAGAGTTAATTCCGGTTACTATATTTTCTCCCTTGCTAATGTTGCACCAAACCCTTGAAACGAATGTATCTGCTCAGACTTAGGGAGAGAATCCACACGTTCATAGATCTCTGCAATAAAAATCTTTTTTTGAATAAGGTGGAACCTCCTTTCTTCTAATCTAATTGGATCCCACATGTCTGGCAGGACCTGATTGTGACTAAACCCTGAAACCTCAAGGGAACCTTGGACTCCACTGGGGCAGTGCCTGATAATAAATATTTCATGTAACATTTCTCAGGGTGCTTTCCTGAGCATGTTTTCGTTATTTTTCAGTTTTAGAGCTATTTCATTTTTTATTAACAGCTAACATAGTATTTTGTAATAACTGCTGGTCTGCTTCTCTACCTGTACAGTCTAAAAGCTATGCCTTCAGAAGAAAGCAGGGAGTTCCTTGGCCATGATGTCTCCGGGGCTGAATCCTGTGTTGCAGAGAAATCACTGGTTTCTGGAGACTGTTTTGACTTTATGGATGTTTCAGAGTTATGTCTCTCCTCATCTTTAAAGAAATTCTCTAATAAAAGAAACCAGTGAAATACATACTGTTATAAATTGCTAAAGGAGACGTTTGTGCAGGATTAAGTCACAACTACACGTATAGTCCAACCTACAGACTTGAGGGGTATACAATAAAGGGAATTGAGACAAACATTCATTAAGTAAGAGCAACATTTCTGATTGTTTGGAAGGTTAGAAAGGAGAAACGTTTTGTTATGTGATGCAAAGCTTTTCACAAAATACAGATTTCAGATTTTGGTACAGTTAAAAAGCCCCTTCCCAAACTCGATGGCTGCACACAGTGTATCAGTAAGAGCTAGGGTTGCCACCCAGATGGTATTTTACCGCCTAGCTGGTAAAACACCAGCCAAGGCCGGGGCCGGTATTACAAATTTAACGGCAATGTAGCTGCCGGTAAATTTGTAATACCCCTTAAAAAGGCCCTTGCCTTGCCTGAAATCCAAAAAAAACTTACCTTTTTCGCGTCTTCAGCCGATCGCTGCAGTGGCTCCGCCCCTTTTTGCATCACGGCCCACCCCCTTTGCATCACGGCCCGCCCCTTTTTGGTCCTGCCCCCGCCGGCCGGTAAGTAATTTATAAAAAGGTGGCAACCCTAGTAAGAGCTGGTACCAGCGTTCCCATTATTGTGGTGTAATGTTTCCAACCAATCATTTCCCAATTTAAACTTTACAGTTGGGTCTTAGAAAACACACAGTATTCCATTCATTCCCACCAAGAGGTTTAGACTTTCTGTTTTCTGTTATACAAATTTCAAAATAGCAAATAAGAAATTTTTTAATTAAGGTCAATCAATTATCAATGCAGATAAAAACAGACATGGACTGCGTCAGTTTTAGTTCAGAGGGAGAACTATAATGGAGAAGACCCTGCGACTGCAGAAGAGCGTGGCAACCCCACCCTCATGATGTATACCTGGGGGGGAACCGTGGGATTGTGGGTCATGACAGGAGGGAACAATATTTTCTTCTATTTAGGAAAACCGCATTTAACATTCAGTAATAAAACATTGTGAAATACACATGTATACATGTAACAGACCTTATCAAGGTTGTTCAAATTTTTTAAATCTAAAATACTTGGAGTAAAGAATCAGCGCCAAACCCTACAACAAAGAAATCTTGGGGGAAAATTTTGGGGAAAACAAAAATTGTGCCAGAATTTTACACTTTTTAAAATATAGATGAAATGTGCTAAAAAAAAAAAAAAAGTAGTGTTTCAGAGTGATTTATTGAAGTTTACTGCAGAACCCCGAATAACCCCATCCATCTGTTCCTCTTCTTGCTGCCTCCTTTCCCAGGTTGTGCAGGGAAGCCGGTGACACTGACCTGTTAGTAGGGTTGCCACCTGTTTTGTTTTCCAAAATACCTGCTCGACAGGCAGATGTCCCCTCCTTCCTGAGTGATTTGAGTAATCACAGGCTGCCATGTCACTGGCCCATCCCTTTGTGTCACTGGCCCACCCCTTTGTGTCACTGGCCCATCCCTTTGTGTCACTGGCCCGCCCCTTTGTGTCACTGGCCCGCCCCTTTGTGCCATCAGCCCCGCCCTTGACATCACTGGCGCCTCCCCCTGTCCGGACTCTAAGGTAAGAAAAAGTGGCAACCCTCCCTGTTAGAGCAGTGGTTCTCAACCTTCTTACACCGTGACCCTTTAATACAGTTCCTCATGTTGTAGTGACCCCCAACCATAAAATTATTTTCGTTGCTACTTCATGACTGTAATTTTGCTAGTGTTATGCGGTAAAATACACAGCTGAGGTGAAGTACATATTGCCTCACCAGTCAGGGGTGTCCAAACTTCAGCCTGCGATCCATTTTTAAATATCTACCTTACCAGACATGAGACAAGTCATACAGGGGAGAAACCCTTCACATGTACAGAATGGGGGAAACCCTTCCCTTATGTGACGAGTCTTCTCAGACACCAGACTCTTCAAATTCACCTACAAATCCGCACAAGGGAATCATCTCACAAGTATGAGGGATCAGAGTCACTTATAAATGAGCTTCACATACAGAAGTAGTAGCTTTATTTCCCCCACCAGATCTTCATGGAAAGGATAAGTTGCAATGACTTTCTACAATAAATATAATGTATGTTTTAAGTCAGTCACTTCTTTGTATCATAATGTGTTTTTATTAAACATTGCACACTGTGTAATAAACTAGAAAGCGCCGTGTGTTATACTCCTGTATATGGAATACACAGTATAACATAAAATAAATGTTCTCTTAGGTGTTTTGATAAAAATGTCCCCAGAAGTCCTACTAGTCCTGCCCATATGTTCCACTTGCTGCTGCCTCCTTTCCCAGGCTGTGCAGGGGAGTCAACCTGATAGGGAACTGAAGCCTGTCTGTGCTTGTGTGACTGCAGAGCTGTGATTGGCTGCCCCCTCCTACTGTGCTTCTGATAGGGAGGATTAGGACACACCCACCCCTCATTTGAAACATTGAGACTTAGCAAGTCTATAGGGAGCTCTAATAAAGGGGCTAATGATCATTTTTAGACCAGAGTGAAAGCTGACGGGTTGAAGTTCCAACCTATTCTGCAGCGTTGTACAATAAATGGGGCTATACATTAAACATACAGAGTTACATATGAAATAGCTGATAGACTAGAGGAGAGCAGGGGTATATAGTGTATAGGGGAGGAATGTCAGACTAGAGGAGGGCAGGGTATATAGT
>CM044442.1:856781-867371 GCA_024363595.1 Xenopus borealis
TCTGATGGCTGGCGGGGGGGGGGATGAATGAGCTACTGGATTGTATTGAAATTGTAACTGATCCTCCCTGCCCTAATCCAGTATGAGGGTAAAGGCTGCATTGCCTGTGGTATAGGGGGAGTAGCTTCATGTTGTGATGTCTCTTTACAAGGGGCCGAATGAATTTCTCATTTGGAATGGAAAACAAAAGGGAGTCAAAAATATGTCTGCTCCTGATGTTGGGTGCAGCTGTAATGGGTGAAAAACTCCCAACAGTTCTGCACAGGTTACAAACGTGGGTGCAATCGGCCTGATCAAACAGCCCCAAGGGCCCAAATCACCCGGGGGGGGGTCTATTTATTAAACCACAAAGTTTCTGGACAAGTTTTTAAGGGGCAAAACTAGAATTTTTTATTATGCACCAAAACTTCTAAAAATCTAAAAAACAAAAATGATGTTCAAGGGTTTCAGGTCATGCGACCACTGGTTTTCATTAGAAAACTCATAGTTTTAGGCAACAATTTGAAACATTCTCACTATTTTGTCAAGACTTTACCTTTTTCCACATGGACAATTTTTTCCACTGATTTTTTCCTTAAATTGTGCCTGGGAGTTAGGTTGAATATTCATTTTTGATATAATGAGAAACAATTATAGGACACCCTTGTGAACTCTCTCCTCTACTAGCAGCTCCTTTACTTTTATTACTTGGCCTAGGTTTACAATTTTTTAATTAAAATAAATAAATAATGAATGTAAATTACAAAAGTGCTTAGAATAGCCCCCTCATCAATTTTACATTCACTTATTTTAAAGGTTTCCGTATCTTTTAAAGGAACAGTTCAGTGTAAAAATAAAAACTGGGTAAATAGACAGACTGTGCAAAATAAAAAATGTATGTAATATAGTTAGTGAGGCAAAAATGTAATGTATAAAGGCTGGAGTGAGTGGATGTGTAACAGAACAGAACACTACTTCCTGCTTTTCAGCTCTCTTGCTTTCCACTGATTGGTTACCAGACAGTAACCAATCAGAGACTTGAGACATAACATGGGACATAACTGTTGCTTTTGAATCTGAGCTGAATGCTGAGGATCAATTACAAACTCACTGAACAGTTATGTCCCATGTGGCCCCCCTTATAGTCACTGACTAACTCACAGTTAGAGAGCTTAGAATTTTCCTGGCTGATCGACTTAATGATCGATATGTGTTGTACGAGGGATCGTGTTGCTCATCTTACATGCAGGAATACAGGACGAAAATTTGTTTCCTACGATCATATTGGTGCGTCTTTACGTTTTACTAGGGCAAAACTCTGCTGTCAGAGAAAGAATGAAGTGCAAAAGAAGGAAGAACTCACTTAAATACCAAATCAATTCCCATTGGTACGTTCTTTACTTCTTCCCACAGTAACGGTTTGTTCAGACGGGAAGATACGGGGAGATATAGTCGCCTGCCTTGTTCCTGACTTCTGTCCGGTAAAATGAAGAATCCCCTGCGCTAATTTACTCGCATCGCTTCAATTTCCTCGCGAGGAAACTTTGGGTGACTTTGGAAATCGAATTTCCGCAAGTGCATTAACGCAGGCGATTCTTCATTTTAGACAGAAGGCAATTCGGGGAGATTGTCACCAGGCTACTAAATCTCCCCAAATCTGCCCCAACCCTACACAACCATTGTGCCAGGAAGAATGTGTATTCAGGGCAATGGAATAATCTGAGATTCCCAGCAGTTTAGTAACTCCACTTGCCCTGGAGATAAAGATGAAAAACAATACGTTAGACCTGGAGATAGAGATGAAAAACAATACGTTAGAACTGGAGATAAAGATGAAAAACAATACGTTAGACCTGGAGATAAAGATAAAAAACAATACGTTAGACCTGGAGATAGAGATGAAAAACAATACGTTACACCTGGAGATAGAGATGAAAAACAATACGTTACACCTGGAGATAAAGATGAAAAACAATACGTTAGACCTAGAGATAGAGATGAAAAACAATACGTTAGACCTGGAGATAAAGATAAAAAACAATACGTTACACCTGGAGATAAAGATGAAAAACAATACGTTACACCTGGAGATAAAGACAAGAACAAGTTCATCCCAGATTATAAAGACATCTCTTCTGAGGTCAAGTTCTCCTTCATTCTGCAATTTCTCTATAGACACAGTCTCTACTCTTCCTCCTCAAATTCAGACTATAAGGGCAGAGACACGTGAAGATTCAGGGACATTTAGTGGCCCGGCTACTGATTGCCTCTTCTTGGGGCAACTAATCTCCCTGAAAAGCCTTAAAGCCTTCATGCTGGATAGATTCTAAATCACCGGCACTCGGAACTCTTTGTTTTCTGAAGCTGCGTCACAGGGAAACTCCGGGCAACTTCGGAAAACAAAGTATTAATAGTATTAATATTGCAAATCTGAGCCCATTTTTGTGTTATAAACAGTGAGATTTAAACATATAAACTCTCCTCAGGCAGCATTTCCCTACAAGTAACTGGGGGAGGCAAAAAGCTGCTCCTGGTAACTATAAAAGTTTAATTTCCAGTAATTACACCAGAAATTCAGTATTTCAAGAGCAGATCACGGCTACTTCCGATGATGTCACTTGCGGTTTACAATGACATCACTTCCTGATTCTTGATGGTCGTGGGTCCGGGTTGCGGGTCCAAGCAGGTAAGAATGAAAGTCTTACTTTCCCTAAATCTGCTGCGGTGTCCCAGGGCTGTTCCTCCATGTAGGGGAGTGGAACATGGATGTGTCTGGGGTTTCCATTGCCCTGTATCACTGTGATAGGAAAAGGGATGGGGTAAAAGTTACACCAGACTTTACACAACAGTGCAAGACTACCCCAATTGCCTTCCCTCAGGGGTTCAAGCCCCACTTTCTCCTTGACCACACGAGAGGAACATGAATCGCACAGAATAACAGATCTGAACGTGGGTCGATAAAAGCTGCTGACAGGCCGAGTCAACAGCTTATTGGCCCGTGTATGGGGCCCTCCGATAGTCTTCCTGGATCGATAGCTGGCCGATTGGATCAGCCCAATTTTGCCCACCTCAAGACATTTTTGTTGTGGGTTTCTGTCCGATCTGACGCTGGGCAACAAAACGCCCGTGTCAGATGAAGACGCAGCTTGCGTTTTTTTTTTATTGGATCAACCCTGCAACACCGTCCGACTTCCTATTACTTTACTTTACTTTGTTCCTGTCCTCTAAGGGCAGAACTTCGGAGCTGACTTTCGTGCGTTTCTGTCGGATCTGACATTGGTTGACAATGCGCTGTGTCAAGTCAGATCCGACAGAAACGCACGAAAGTCAGCTGCGAAGTTCTGCCCTTAGAGGACACTCAGTTCATTTTCAGGTGTTAAGGGACAATGCAAATCCCATCATTACTCATTAATCCATCAGCGCTTTTATCCCTTGATTATCAGTGATTCTGGCAGATCCTCTGTTAAAGTGATTCCTACATTAAAGGGCACCAATCATAGCCAAAATCAAACACAGATTAAAAACCTGACCAGTGCAACCTAAACATGTTTAATCAAACTACATTTACAGCTTTTTTGGGGGAAAAACAGCAGTTGTTAAAAAATCCCATACTTTGTCAAATGTTCTCTCACTGAGGGAGTCCATACTGTGACTACAACATGCAAATGAGCTACCCAGAATGCCTAGCTTTAGTAAACTCTAGAAGTATCAAGAGAAGTGCACACACAACTTCCACAAGGTGGCAGCACTAACACAGAAGTTTGGCAGATTTCAAAATAGCTTAGAAGGTTTATTAGGCAAGCAAGGAATTTCATGTGCGAGATTTCAGAGCTACAGTTGGCTGTGAAGATATAGATAGGAGGAGTCAGTGAAGATATAGGTAGGAGGAGTCAGTGAAGATATAGGTAGGAGGAATCAGTGGAGATATAGGTAGGAGGAGTCAGTGAAGATATAGGTAGGTGGAGTCAGTGAAGATATAGGTAGGAGGAGTCAGTGAAATCCAAGATGGCTGCCTCAGCTAGAACTGCAGTGGAGATAGGGGAGATTTTGCAGAAGGTATAGTGAGCTGATCATTTACATTATACAAACAATTCTAACTGTTTTAAAAATCCGATTTTCTTTAACTTTCACATAGTGTATTTATTTAGTAAATCATTTTACTTATGATCGGTGCCCTTTAAGGGGGGCTGTTTATTAAAATTCAAATGTTTCCCATTATATTAAAAATCTAAATCCTAACCACAGTTTGGCTTAATTTATGCAAAAATTCCCACTGAAATTTGTACGTTCGGGAAAAGCCTTGACAAAATCATGCAGCGTTTTCGAGTTGTCTCCCGAAAACCTGAACTTACTGCACCACAAGCCTAATCAAACAAATGATTTATGCTTTCAAAGTTGGCCACAGGGGACTGTCATCTTGTAACTTTGTTATACATCTCTGCAAGACCAAGACTGTGCACATGCTCAGTGTGATCTGGGCTAAGCTTAGGGGTCGTCATAAATGATTAAATAATATCTGCCAGAAGCCGATACACAAGACTGATCAATAATCAGAATATACAGACTGCACTGGGTCCTGTGTTGTCATGTAATCTAATGTGGATTTTATAGTTTTTCTATTGTTTAATACAAACTTTCTCCAACTCTGCAGAACCAGTGGCTGCAGAAAAATAATCCTCCAAATAGAATCCCAGTTTATCTGTTTAAATCTGGCTCCATGATCTTTGTCCCTGCAGCTGGAGTTGGAAACAGTAAAGGGGATGTAAAGGCAAAAATAAAATCCAATCCAAATCTCTACACAGTGGCCAATTGCTCTACAGGGAAACAAACAAAGCTGCTTGAGTTCTGCATGGCTGGGAAGTAAGGCTGGGGCTCCCCCTGCTGTTCATAAGTATGATTGTTTCCCTGCCCAGCAGTTAGGGACCGTCTGACAATTCCTAGAACCAGCACTAAATGCACACAGTCAGGTTTCTTATAAAAACAGCACACTTTTTTTAATTAAAGTATGTTGGAGATAGATTTCTTTTTCATTAAAGAAAGTAAAAGTGGGATTTTATTTTTTTGCCTTTCCTTTTCCTTTAAGCTTACTTTTAGTATGTTATAGAATGATCGTGATATAGAATGATCAGTGCTAAGCAACTTTTTAATTGGTCATTATTATTTATTCTTTATAGTTTTTTTTTTAATTATTAGCCTTCTTCTTCAGACTCTTTCCAGCTTTCTAATAGGGGTCACTGACCCCATATAAAACAACAAATGCTCTGTAGGGCTACCCATTTATTGTTCTCACTACTTTTCATATTCCAGTCTCTTATTCAAATCAATGCATGGTTGCTAGGGGAATTTAAACCCTATTGATCACATTACTGAAATTACAAACTGGAGAGCTGCTTAATAAAAAGCTAAATAACTCAAAAACCACAAATAATAAAAAATTTAAACCAATAACAAATTCTCTCAGAATATCCCTCTGTACATCATACAAACAGTTAATTTAATGGTTAACAAACTCTTTAGTGTTGGGTTTGACAGGGTCGAATGAGAGCCCAGACACCCCCGAGTAGCTCCCCACTAGGAAGTCTGTGGTAGAAACAACACTGTAATTAATTTGTTGTCTGATAAGTGAGGGGCACTAATAGCGGAGCACAAATTCACTGCTGCAAGTCCCGCCTGTTCCTGTCCCATGAGTACATTGTGCTGCTGAGCGATGATGTTCCTTTTCCTCTCAATGGTTTTCTGCAGGGTGTGAATTTGCTGGTGTTTCTTAAGGTTGTTCTTTACGGCAAATATCTTGCCACATTCTATGCACGGGAACGACTTGCGCTTTCTTTCCTTTCCCTCTTCCTTTCTGTGAATTCTCTGGTGAACATTAAGGTTGCACTTCCGAGAAAAGCATTTCCCACACTCAGAACAAGTGAAGGGTTTCTCCCCGGTGTGAATTCTCCCGTGGGACGTCAGACTGTTTTTAGTAGAGAAGCTTTTCCCACATTCCTTACAGGTGAATGGTTTCTCCCCAGTGTGGATCATCTGATGTTGCGTGAGCGAGTTTTTGGTTAGAAAGGTTCCGCCACATTCCGTGCAGTTGAAAAGGTTCTCCCCAGTGTGGATTTTATGGTGGTTGAGAAGCTTGCTCTTCTCCGAGTAACTCTTGCCGCATTCCGTGCAGGTGAATGGTTTCTCTCCCGTGTGAATCTTATGGTGTTTGCGGAGCTTGCTCTTCTCGGAGAAGCTTTTGTCGCATTCCGTGCAAGCGTAAGGCTTCTCTCCGGTGTGAATCTTATAGTGAATATTAAGGTTGCCCCTTAGGTAAAAGCCCTTGCCGCATTCAGTGCAAGTGAACGGTTTCTCTCCCGTGTGAATTTTTTGGTGTCTGTTGAGATCTTTCTTTAGAGAAAACGTTTTAGCGCAGTCGGG
The DNA here is from genome assembly GCA_024363595.1 of Xenopus borealis. Lineage (NCBI taxonomy): Eukaryota > Metazoa > Chordata > Amphibia > Anura > Pipidae > Xenopus > Xenopus borealis. The sequence continues at coordinate 863,175 of CM044442.1, forward strand.
GCACGTGAATGGTTTCACTCCTCCCATGTGAGCCAACTGATGTGTTTTTAGGCTACATTTATTGTTGAAGTGTTTGCCACATTCAGTGCAGGTAAAGCCATTCCCCTGTATGTTCTCATTATTACACCGATCCAGTAAATTCTCAGTACAGGCAGCACAGAGGTGGCCGGGAGGATCTCTATTGCCAAAGAAGCATTTCCCACATTTTTCACAGATAAGACCAGATGTGTCTGCACTTGCTGAGCAGTCCTCATATTCCTTAGTCAGTGCTTTGTGCTGTGTCGGCCTCAGCAACACCCCAGCCTCTTGTAATGACTTCTGGGCTGAACCCAATGAATCCCAATGAGAACTGGCTTCTACCAACAGTGGCCTCTTGTTCTTTATCAAACATCCCGAGGGGTCAGGATCCCAACGGTTTTCACCATTTCTACAAGACTCTGTAAGAAAATCAGAATATTTACAATTCAGAAATTCAAATTCTGTCCTCCAGGAATCCAGATTCTGCAGAAATACCTTAAATGTGGGTTTTTATTTAGCTGAAATTAAGAGACGCAACCACACTTTTTTTTATTTGACTCAAAATAAGTTTCCAATGTAAAGTAATTAAGCATTTAGATGATTTTATAGTTATTTTGTTCATATTTCTGCACTGCTGGTTCTGACTGCATGTACACAGTGAAGTAGTCAACTACAATGCCTTCTACTTCTGCCTACTTTTTCATTGTACATTCATTATTTATTTATTTTGAATTCCAAGATATTAAGGGATACATGTACTGTTAATATGAATGAATTTTGTTCCAACAGCGCCACCTGCTGGTCAGTTTCCCACCAGTCTGACCACCAAGTAGTCAAGGAAGTTGTCAGGAGAAAGAAAGAGGCTGATGTTCTTCTGCTTAGGAAAGATGAGGTTTCTAATGGTTTAGAGCAGCCTCTTCCATACATATCTAACATATCAAGTTTTTCTATTCTTTTCCTGGCCACATACCACCCAATGTTTTTGCTTGCCATGGGGTATACTCTACCCAAGCATGGGCAGAGAAGCAGCAACAACGGGAACAGCATGACTTTTTTGCAGGATCGGGCAGCCTTGTTACTTCAGGAGGGACATTCCTTCCCTCAATAAGCTGCCTGTTGAACAGGTGGTGAAGATGTACCACCTGAGCTGTACCACCATCCTTTAGGTAAGATGGGGCTTCCAGTTTTAAATGGATGTTGGACTGGGGCCCCTCAATGAGGACAGTCCAACATGGCAGGTGAAGTGCTGAACAGTGGGACATGTTGTTTGGGGCTCAGTGCCATTGCTCATGTAGTGAAAATGCTGGGCCCACAAGTGGTGGTTTGGTTCCAGTGGGGAGAAGACAAAGAGGCCATTAAAGACTTAAAAGTGACAGTAAAGACACAGGTTTGAGAACTAATTGTGTTTCTACAGACAGGGCCTTGTTCTATTTCCCTAGCTCAGTGATCCCCAACCAGTAGCTCGTGAGTAACATGTTGCTCTACAACCCCTTGGATGTTGCTCCCAGTGGCCGCAAAGCAGGTGATTATTTTTGAATTCCAGGCTTAGAGGCAAGTTTTGGTTGTATAAAAACCAGATGTCCTGCCAAACATTCTCTCCTGTAGCTGCCAGTCCATATAGCGATTACCAAATCAGAGCTCTTATTTGACATCCACATGGACTTTTTCATGCTTGTGTTGCTCTCCAACTCCTTTTTACATTTAAATGTGGCTCACAAGCAAAAAAGGTTGGGGACCCCTGGTCTAGCTCAGCAAGAGATGATGGAACAGGGACAAATGAGGGAGAAGGGAGTGCCCACTTAGCAGACCTCGCAGAGGCATGACCCTGATGTTGATGGTCTGGCCAAGTACTGCCAACAGGGCATTAGGGTAGTGATCTAGGCTTGCCTGCTTCTCATCCATTCTCTTGGAACCTCTGATGAATGGTTGAACTGATGGCAAGTAGATACCAAACAATTCAAACCATCCAACCCCTCAGACCAGGATTACAGGGTCCTTGTTCTCTAAAGAATTCTGCAGAGCAGCAAGCACAACCCCTGGCATCTCCTGTGGGTCAGCCATAAAAGTCTTACCCAATCCTTGTCCAGAATCCTGTGCATCTTCCCCATCATCAGTAGCAGCAGTAGCCCCACCTTAAAAGAATACCAGAAAATTTAAAAACAACTGTCAGCATTTTGACCCAAAATATACAGAAAAATTCTGATAAAAGTACAGAAGAACAGTGCATAGGTAAGAGATGTGTGGGGTCATTAATACAGCCTTTTGTTTTGCACACTACCTTCTGCTGTGTACAAATTGCCACCCTATGGAAGATGTAAGGACAGGGCTCTGTTGAGCTTGTACAAGCCAGATTATTGGACACCGGGGTTAGTAATACACATCAAGTATTTCATTTACATCTGGGGGGCTGCAGAGGAAGAGCTGACAAGGACAGGGGGCAAGGCCCAACTTCTTTGAAAAATGTCAGAAACATGTTGAGGAATCATTGTTCCAACTCACTGCACCACAGTTACCTTGGGCTTCCAGGGGCCAATCCTCCAATTCTGCAGCCCGACTGTCAGCCTGAGTCTGTGCCACTGCCTGTTCTGGGGTTTGCTGATCAGGGTGGTCTATGTCCATGGATTTGTGAGATCCTCTTTGCCCTTGAGCTAAAACGTGGAATAAAAGATGAAAAAAGTAAAATATCAAAAGTGTATAACATGGATGTGCAAAGTTGTTTCCCATTGTCTAATGACCTACTAAAGACCTACTAAGAGGGAGTCAGTCAGTCTCCCGCCCTCTCTACAAAATAAAATGGTTAAGAATGAAATAAGACCTGGGCTCATTTGCCAGAGGCACAATAGAAAGTAAATCCAGTTTGGGGCAAAATGAGGTGAGTTTCCCCATTGCACCAAAGCCAATGAGAGCAAATACAGTTCCTGGAATTAACTGGTTTCTTTAGGAGTCATAAACCAAGAGCAAGAATAACAGATATCTTGATGAAGGGCATGTGGATTTAGGGAAGCTAAAATCCAGATTAGTTTTCTAGACAGAATCCCTTGCTATTTACCACCATCAGCAAATGCATCGTCTGAGCTTCCCACTGGGTTCAGATGATCTTCAGGATCTTCTTCCTTTATCTTTATCTGTAATACTTCAAGTTCTGCCTCTGAGGACGTTACCAGTAAGGAAGAGGCAGGGGTGAGTAAAGCTGTGAGTAAGGAAGAGACAGGGGTGAGTAAAGCTGTGAGTAAGGAAGACACAGGGGTGAGTAAAGCTGGGAGTAAGGAAGAGACAGGGGTGAGTAAAGCTGGGAGTAAGGAAGAGACGGGTGAGTAAAGCTGGGAGTAAGGCAGAGACAGGGGTGAGTAAAGCTGGGAGTAAGGTAGAGACAGGGGTAAGGAAGAGACAGGGGTGAGTAAAGCTGGGAGTAAGGAAGAGACAGGGGTGAGTAAAGCTGGGAGTAAGGAAGAGACAGGGGTGAGTAAAGCTGGGAGTAAGGAAGAGACAGGGCTGAGTAAAGCTGTGAGTAAGGAAGAGACAGGGGTGAGTAAAGCTGGGAGTAAGGAAGAAACAGGGGTGAGTAAAGCTGGGAGTAAGGAAGAAACAGGGGTGAGTAAAGCTGGGAGTAAGGAAGAGACAGGGGTGAGCAAAGCTGTGAGTAATTCTTCATTCATGTATAGTCACTGCACTATAGGAACATGGTTCAAATCCTACAAGTTACTCACCAGCCACAGGGACTGACTGACATTCACTCTTTATAGCAGTGTAGTGAATATTTGTGTCAGAGCCTTTCTTCTCTGATTTAACTTCAGTTACTAAAGGGAGAAAAGTCAATTATTATTAATTTACTTTATTCATACAAAGTTTATCCTCCAATTCTTAAAGGAATTGTTCAGTAGAAAAATAAAAACTGGAACTGGAACACAAACTGGGTGTCATTAGAACCCTGCACCACAGGGAGGAATGTGTGGCAACTGATACAGAGTCCAAAGACAAAGAGCAAAAACATCTCAGAGGAGCATTGAAAGCGTGCGACTACCCAGACTGGACCTTTGTCAAAACCGCAGCAACCAAACCCAACAGGAACATCAAAAGAAATAACCACCCAGAGACACATAGTAGTGAAACATAGTCATTCCATATGTATCTGGAGTGTCGGAGAAACTCAGGAGGATTTTCAACAAACACCACGTCCCT
>CM044442.1:1072948-1084191 GCA_024363595.1 Xenopus borealis
GATACTACCTTCAACGCAAAGAGTAACTATGAGCCACCTAACACAGGTCTATTCACATGTTTATTGACAGACAAGTAACTTAAACTGATACTGTATTTAGGAACAATTCTACACACACAGAGACGGGGGCAATAAATTCACTTGCTAAGAACCCTCAGTTGGTTATAGGTCCAGCTGATAACGGTGGTGCAGTTGTTGTTGTTGATTATGTGCAATACAGGGATGATATCTTGAGTCAACTTGAGCATCTCCCCTATGATCAACCCAATTAAATGTAATTAATATGACACTAACCTAATAATCCATTTGTTAAAGGGGAACTATCGTTTAATATAAGCTTCAGTCTACTGAAACAAGAGACCTTCTAAATACAACCAATTAAATATTCTGTACTGTTTCTGAAATAATCAAGTTCATCTTCACTATTCCTCTCTCAGCATCTTTTTCTCTTCATTCTCTCTACATGCAGCAGTTGGGTGTCAGATATTCATTGTTACATCCAATATATCTTATAGGGGGGCTCCTTTTGCCTAGAAGATGTATTAGAGCTCACTCTATTAAACTCACCAGACATCATGTCTCTCTACATGCAGCAGTTGGGTGTCAGATATTCATTGTTACATCCAATATATCTTATAGGGGGGCTCCTTTTGCCTAGAAGATGTATTGGAACTCACTGTATTAAAGGAGAATGCAATCCATAATGTGCTAAACCCCCTCCCCCTGTAGTTCCCGATATAATTTCCGCCACTACGAATTTAAATGTGTAAATGTCTTCTGTCCTTAGAAATATTGTTAAAATATCTAAATGATGTTATAGATTATCCTTTTTATTCCCTTGGAAGGAATTGCTTTACACCACTGCTGAACTGCAGGATATTTCTATTCCATGAGCAAAGTTTTATATAATGTTCCTGTGATTATCTCCCTAAACTGGTACCAATTGGGCCGTGTGAATGACAAGTAATTTATCTTCTTACTCACTTTGCAGGCGAGAATCCAAGATGGCGCTGGAGAAACGCACTCCATTATCCAGTAGTGAAGACTTTCCTTTATCCATATCTGTCCTGTAACAACATAAAGCAAAGGAAATTACGCATATCCATGTTTTCCCTAAAATACAGGTACAGACATTCCAGATAATATTTACTTTGCTTTAAAATACAACAGAGTGGCTTTATCTGCCTGCATGCTGTGGTCTAATTTGCTGCTAAATAAACAGCAGTCCTGCTTTGCTTTATGGCTGAGAGTGTTCATATCCACTGGAACAAAACACAAAAGAATCTTCTTTATTTCAGGTGTTACATTTCCAACATGGGAAGATTCAGTTCAGTGAGGAAAAAGCGATCTCATGGTTTATCACATGAAAAAACACATGAATAAAATGAAATTTAAGGAAAAAAATATTGTTGAAGTCTATGGAAAAAAAAGCTGAAATAAAAGATGAATTCAGAGAAAAGTTTTTTCTCCTCAAATTGAATTTCGTCCAAGGCTTTTCACATGATAAACCATGAGATAACTTTTTCTCACTGAATTGAATTTGGCCCAATGTGTCTTGCCACATATTCTGGAAAGAAATATCGGCCATCCTATGCTGCTATGGGATCCCTTATCTGGAAAACTCATTATCTGGAAAAAAATGAGTTCCTATTTCTCAGTAATAATAAACAGCACCTTGTACTTGATCTCCACTATGCTGTGTAAATCCATATTGGTTTCAAAACAATCCTAATTGGTGTCCAGAAAACCCAACATTCCAAGCAATCTGGATAACAGATCCTATAACAGGTAACCAGATAACAGCTCCCTAACACAAGATAACAGCTGCCTGGTAGATCTAAGAACAACACTCAATAATAAAAACCCAGGTCCCATTGTGACTCAGTTACATTGAGAAGGAAAAATAACAGCCTGCCAGAAAGCAGTTCCCTCCTAAAGTGCTGGCAAAAATCACATGACTGAGGCAGCTGGGAAACTGATAATATGTCTAGCCCCATGTCAGATTTCAAAATTGAATATAAAAAAACCTGTTTGCTCTTTTGAGAATGTGACTATATAAAAGCACGTGTCACATAACTCCGAGGTGACTTGCGACATCTTTATAACATACAGTAGGGGGCAAATTATTCATTATAATCTACAGGGTTTTTTTTGTGTCTCACTTTTATCTATGGCTTTCATGTATGTTCTTTGAAATGCTACACTGTGTTGTGTTTACTTTTGTGTCTGCTAAATGTGTGTTTGTACCCCCTGTGTGTCCACCTTATTTAATGTTGTTTCTTCTGTAGTTCTGTTTTTACCTTTATGTTGTATTGCTTCTGGTTTTGTTCAGCTTTGTTAGGGAATAATCCAAAGACCGGAGATCATTGAGGTAGAAGGTTTGAGGAAGTTTATTAATTATATAATAAATATACACGAGTGTCGTGGGTTATATAAGACAGAACTCCAGAACAAAGAAAAGACCACACATTATATACCCTTCAAGAGAGGAACTTCAATGGGAATGGGTAGGGAGTATTGACAAGTATCTGTCACAGTGTCTCAGGGTGCAATTATCTAGTGTTAGCTAGTTATTTGAGAAGGGAGTAGCACAGTGGGAGAGCTTCAAGGCCAGGGCACCTGCAAGGAGAAAAAGAATAACATAACAGACGACTGATAAGAACCTTCTCAGATGGCACACTGTCTCCTGGGTAGTCTTGAAACAGTTCCTAGAAGGGCCCCATGGGCACTTTGATACTGCTCAGTCTACCATGGACTGGCAATCTGTGGGTTAGGGCAAATGCCAGATGGGCTGCTATAAGGTCCCATAGAAAGTCAGTATTTAGTGGGCTGGTGGGGACTGTTTGGGCCTCTATGTGGGCTGATTGGGCCTCTGTGTACCTGAAATGCCAGGGCCTATTTTGATTCTCAGTCCAGTCCTGACCATGGAGGGGGGCTTAGGAATGTGAGGGGCCATACAGGGCCTGCAAGACATTTCCTTCCACAATTCCCCCGTTTTGTCAGTTCTTCTGACAACCATAATACAAAACAAACAAAAGTAAATGTCACATACTTTACTTAGTCTGTTTTTAATCACACCATTTAGTCTTTCTTTTTTCCCACTAGCTTGGGGATGATATGGTGTGTGAAACATTTGATGAATCCCAATGTCTTTGCAGATTAATTACATTACCTGTCCAGTGACATGTGTACCTTGATCAGAGGATAATACCTCAGTCCATAACTGCAGACAATCTATCTGCTATTAACTCTTTAGCTATAGCTTCATCTGAAGCTTTTACAATGGGCCAGGCTTCCGGCCACCCAGAGAACTGATCAACACAGACAAGTACATATCCGTAGGTACGGCATTTAGGCAACTGAATAAAGTCTATCTGCAAGATTTGGAATGGGTACATTGCTTTAAGCAAGTGTTTAGGAGGTGTCGGAACTGTCTTCACTGGATTGTGTTGAGCACAAATTAGACATGGCTGTACATATTAGATGAGAACCCCGGGGCAAACCACACTCTCTTCACTCCATCACAAATTCCCCCCTTTGAAATGTGGGAGACCATGTGAGGCAGCGGCCAAATATGGCAGAGCGGGGTGCCACAAGATCACCTAAGCGCCACACAGAAACATCACCGCCAGGGGCATAACTAGATGTTACTGGGCCCCACAGCAAATATATTTTAGGGCCCCCAAAATTTTCAGAGGTTGTCCTGTTTTACCACTATATAATGAAATTGCTCATTAAGTAGGGCCTAATGGGCCCCCTATTCCTCCTGGCCCCCCCTGCAGCCGCAGGGTCTGCTTCCTATGTAGTTACGCCCATGATCACCGCTTGGAGTTTGTGTGCATCCGGCTCTAAGCCAACGTTCCTTCTCCTCAGGCTCTGCTCTTGGTCCTGAAGGGCTAATACAGCACTAGAGGGAACAGGTAGAGAAGGTTCTTTTACAATAAATGCTTCATACACAGTTCCATATAACGCCGCCTGCTTGGGCATTACCTTGTGATACAGGGTCAGAGGAGCCGGGGTGGGCTTGGCATTTGATAATAGCTACCTGTCTGGGCAGTTGGATAGCCTGTAGCAGCTGTTCTATGAGAGGACCATGTTGTATAGGGTTCCCTAAAGAGGTCAAGAAACCTCTCTTTTGCCGCAGCACCCCAAAATCGTGAGCCACCCCCAAAAGAGTACCGGGAGTCCTTAAACAAATCCGCTGTGCACCCGCTAGTGTGTTGACAAGCTACGGTAAGTGCAATGAGTTGGGCAGCTTGGGCAGATGGGACGGCAGAGCTGCAGAAATAATGACATCATGGTCAGATACAACTGACACAAAATCTGTGTGTGGACGACCAGCGTCATCATAGAGTCTACATACATCACAAAATCTGTATTCTGCACAGGGGTGTCAGAGAGGTGAGGGAAAGGGTGAAGTTCAGACTTGAGTACGAGCGAACAGTCATGTGACACCTCTCTGGATCAATCAGTTCAGAGTTTGGTAACAGTGTAGCTGGATTGAGAACATTGCACCTCATTAGGACCAGGTTGGAAGGGGTTAACAGCGCAAGCTCATATCTTGTAAGAGGAGCTGCCGTGAGGAGCTTTGTAAGATTCCCATGTAAGAGAGCGTGAGGCACAAGCAACAGGTGGGGTAATCCATAACAATGGGTTCAGTCTTTTCCACTAACACTGCAGCTGCTGCTACAGCTCTTAAACATGCTGGAAGGGCTGCTGCAACGGGTCGAGAGGGCTAGCACAGGGATCTGCAACCTTGGCTCTCCAGCTGTTAAGGAACTACAAGTCCCAGAATGCAATGAAGGAGTCTGTCATGATTCATAAAGGCAAATGCATTGTGGGACTTGTAGTTCCTTAACAGTTGGAGAGCCAAGGTTGCAGATCCCTGGTCTAGCATAATAACCCAAAGGTTTCTGTTTATCCCCGTGTCTCTGAGTAAGCACCCCCGCTGCGTAGGGTTGCCACCTTTTCCAGAAAAAAATAACGGCCTTCCGATGTATTTGGAATATTTCCCTATCAATAACATTGGGATTAACCATCATTTTTACCGCCCAGGCCGGTAAAATACCATCCAGGTGGCAACCCTACCGCTGCGTGGCCCGTGTTCTCATGTACAAAAAGGGAAAATGGCTTTTTGTAGTGTGGAAGTGCCAAGGCTGGTGCAGATACCAGGGCTTCTTTTAGGGCATTGAAAGAGTCTAACGCTTCAGGGGATCACTGCACAAGAGTGGGTGCTGGGTGCTTTGTAAGGTCAAATAACGGGGCTGTTAATGTTAGGGATCCACTGACGGCAATAAAGTCCTACAAAATCTCTGAGTTCTCTTTGATTGCGTGTTGGTTTGCACCGTATCACTGTCTCAATGTGATCAGTAGGAATGTGATGTTTGCCATGTGAGGTGCAGTGCCCTAGGTAGGTGACTTTAGGAGCGGCAAACTGCAATTTGGTTGGTGAAACTTTACAGCCAAGTGTATGGAGAACAGACTCACAGTGTCCTCTACACAACGCTGTCTGCACGGGGAGTCCAACATTAGTTCATCCACATACTGCACCAGGACCGAACCCTTTGGGGCCTTCCAGGAATCCAGCAGTTGCCGGAGGGCAGAGCTGAACAACGTGGGGCTAGATTTATAGCCCATGGGAAGGCAAAAAGGTACTGACTATCAGGATGTGTTTCCACAGAGTAAAATGCTGCAGCTAGATCTAAAATCATGAAGTGTGTTGCATCAGGTGGGATTTGACTGGGTGGGATTCAATCACAATTTTGTTAACTGCTCTGAGATCCTGAACAAATCTCCACTCATTCTTGCCGGGCTTTTTAATGGGCAAGATGGGCGTATTAACAGGGCTGATCATGTGAACTAACGCTCCCTTTTCAAGTAACCCTTTAATGACTGGGCGAATCCCCTCTATCTGAGCCCTAGACAGTGGGTACTGTGGAATTTTTGGCAAGGGGGCCCTTGGGTCGACTTGTATGGACACAGGTGGGATGGAAGACATGAACCCGACATCTGTCGGTGAAGAAGCCTACAAATCATGTGGAATACATTGTAATTCAGGAGGGATGGAAAATCTCTCCTCAGACATTTCTTTGAGGGACAAAAGGGTTGCTGACTCTAGAGCAGGGGTCCCCAACCTTTTTTGCTCATGAGCCACATTTAAATGTAAAAGAGAGTTGGAGAGCAACACAAGCATGAAAAAGTCCATGTGATGTCAAATAAGAGCTCTGATTGGCTAATGGTAGCCCCTATATGGACTGGCAGCTACAGGAGAGAATGTTTGGCAGGACATCTGTTTTTTATACAACCAAAACTTGCCTCTAAGCCTGGAATTCAATAATAATCCCCTGCTTTGAGGCCACTGGGAGCAACATCCAAGGGGTTGTAGAGCAACATGTTACTCACAAGCTACTGGTTGGGGATCACTGCTCTAGGGCATCAGTCGTCTCAAACACTTGTTGAGGTGGGACAGACACAAACACTCCGTCTGGAGTACAGTATATGGTGCACCCTAGTTTACATAGAATGTCCCTCCCTATCTTTTGTAGATACAGGGCCAATGGATACTTCTATAGGGCTTGTTTCTGCCATAGGGATAGGGTTGCCTCCTACTCCCACAGCCGTAACAACGTTGCCAGATAATGGCAGTTGTGGGTCAGCTTTCATAACTGAGCGGGCAGCTCCGGTATCTACTAAGCATGGGAAAGGTAAGTCATTAATAAACACTTCAATGAGAGGGTCTGGGTGTTGGTGAGAAGTGTTTGTAAGTATTGGTACCGGGGCTGCCTCGCACCTCCAATCAAGGTTTATGAGGGATGTATTTGGGTGGGTAGAGGCTGTATTCCCTGCTGGGGGAAGGGCTCTCTTTGGGGATCTGCAATTGTTTGCTAAATGCCCAGCCTTGTTACAATTATAACAGACGACATTCTTATTTTTCCCATTATTTTTTCTGTTCTGCCGTCTGTTATTTTTGTTGTAATTTTGGGGTCTGGGGCTGATTCTGGAAGTTGTTAGATTGTTGCTGCACAAGTAGAACTTGCTGGGGCTTAGGCTAAGGGCAGACGGGGAGATTCAGGGGCGATCCGTCGCCTGGCGACTTCTCGCCGTGACGGATCACCCTCGAATCTCCCCAAATCGCTTGACACCCCAGTGCGCCGGCACCTGTTCACACGGAGCGGCACGATTTTTAAATTCACTCAAAAATGCCTCGCCAGGCGCCGGCGTTTTTAAGCCTCGCCGGTGTGCTGGGGTGTCAAGCTATTTGGGGAGAATTTCCCCGTCTAGTCTAGCCCTTAGGGCAGCTATTCTCCAGTTTAGTGGTAATGGCAATTATCTCTTCCAACTTCCTATGTTTCCAAGCTTTATCCCTGAGCTTATCCCTAAGGTCCCTCGACAAGCCTGTCACAAAGGCAGTGGAAATTAACATTGTTTTTCCCTCATCCGTTAGGGCAGCAGGTCCGCTACAAGCAACGACCCTGTCTTTAAACTTGGCTGCTCACTGAACAACGGATTCTTGGGCATCTTGGCTAAATGTAAAAACTGTTTCCCAAGAAGCTTCTGGAAAAATGGTGCCTATAGTGCCTTCAAGGGTTTGTAATTGGTTTCCTACTTCTGCTGGATCTGCAGGGTTATGGTTCCAATTCATCGTGGACAATAAATGTTGGAAATCTCCTGGACCACAGACATGTTTCAGTACGACCAACATATCTGTCCAATTGGGATTATGGGCACCAAAAACAAACAGGAGTTCCTGTACAAATTTGTGTGGATTAGTGCGGGGATGGGGAACGTCCTGAAAAATCCTTCTAAGATCTGATGCTGCGTATGAGTAATGAGACGAACACCTGCAGCTGCTCCCCCCACTGCTCCCCCCTCTTCTCTAGTCTGAATTGTACGGACGGGGTAGAGTTTAGCTGACAGGCTGGGGACTGCCTATCTACTATGGAGGGGGGCTTAGGAATGTGAGGGGCCATACAGGGCCTGCAAGACATTTCCTTCCACAGCTTCTTATGTGTCTGCCTTGGGTGGCGTCATCAGCTGCTAGGAAGCATACCTCCCAACTGTCCCTTTTTTGGAGGGACAGTCCCCCTTTTGACAGCTCAACCTGCAGTCCCTCATTTGTACTGGAAAGTCCCTCTTTTCTCTGCTCTGAACAGCCAGAAAAACAAACAAAGTGTCTAACTTAATTGGCCTTTGGCAGAGAGCCCAGAACAGCTAACAGGTGCAAATAAGATACTTTGTAACACTGTTGAGATGAGAAAATAAGTCATTGTAATTGGAGAAATATTTTCAAACTTTCATAATTTACTAAATTTTGTAAAATGAGCATGGTAATTAGAGGGTGTGCTCACAAAAATGGGCATGGTCACAAAAATTAGCCGCGCTAGTTGCTACAAACAAGTCGGCTCTACACGAGGAGACTTTACATGATGGGAGGGGGAGCGAGACCGGCGTGAGATCCGGAGACACTAGATAGGGGGCGGATACCAGCATCGCCATGGGAAGCAAAAGAACTCCATGTTGGAAAGTAAGATGGCAGGGGAGACGCAGGGAGGGAGCTGCAGCACAGGCACCTGTCTTATAAACGGCACGTTCTGACATCAGAAAACGCTGTTTATAAGTATATAATTTACAGTCAGGTCCCATTAGGGAATGACTAGACTGTAGATTATATACCGATATAATAACCTGCTAGAACAAATATAGGAAATGAATGGGAAGTGCAAGGAGAGAGGATTCTAGGAGTTGTGGTTCAGTAACAGCCACTCCAGAAAACTTATGTAGGGTCCTATAGGTTTTACAAGCACCTATAGAGTTAAATCCCTACCTTCCTTAGTTGCCAGGCAGAAGCTTGTGTTGCAATTTAAGTATTTTCATGCCTGTAGTTATTGGTCAAAGGGTGTGGTGACCATTTCCTGCCTAAAACTGGCCAAAGTGGCCATAGATGCAAAGATCCGCTCGTTTGGCGGTCTTTCCCCAATACGCCACTAACGGGCAGGGCTAGATTGGCATAATCCAAACGTTCAGCCCTATGGCCCAACAATCTGATTACAATGAGCGCAATGGACTTCGGACAAGTTGGTCGGAAGAAAATCCAACCTTCCCGAATTGGGTTGCCACCTTTTCCTGTGGCTGATTCCGGACAGGGGGGTGGGCCCGTGACGCCAGTCGGCGGTCTTGTGACGTCATGGGGCGGAGCTATGGCAATTAAGATAATCCAGCCTGGTTTTCCTTATTTGGAAAACCGGGCAGGAAGTATTGACCCGGGCAGCCCTTCAAAATACCGGGCTGTCCGGGTCAAAACCAGACAGGTGGCAACCCTATTCCCGATCCATATTGTGTCCGGATATCGTGTGGGCAGATAAGCTGTCACATCAGCCTAAATGACTGATATCGGCAGCCTTATCTGCCCATGGATGGCCAGTTTAACACTGTATAGTGCTGGAAAGGGAGGGGCAGCTTCCTCTTTGTCCTCTGGATGTTGATCCAGCAGGGTGTGCCCAGGGGGGGCCTAGGTACAGAAAAGCCTTGGCTCTGGAAAGAAGTCGGTGACCAGGCAACCCTGTGAATGAGGAATAGGAAGTGGAAGGTGAGCTCCCAGTACTAGTACACTCTAAGTGGGAAATTCACTAAGATCCGAAGAAACGCCAGCGCAAGCTTCGCAAGCGCTCGCCGCACTTCGCCAGGCGAATTTTCGCCAGCGCTACACAAATTCACTAAAGGGCGAAGTTACGCTCATGTTGGCGAACGGTAGCGTATTTGCGCTAGTGTTACTTCGCTAGGCAAAGCGCAGTTACGCTAGCGAAGTCTAATTTGCATATGGCGCGAATTACAAAATATAATAGAAGTGTATATTACAGCCACTACACAAGCCCAGGAAACCTTTAATCAAAAAAAATAAAGTTGTCCTATTGCCCTACATATGCCCCCTGTATAGTAGTGTTGCCATATGTTAGGAAATGTAGGGGGGAAGGAGGGTAACCCCCCCCCCAAAAAAAAAATCGATCTTTTTCAGACTATCACCCACAATGGTAAAACACGCCACAGCGTTTTTTGGGACTTAGAAAAAAATTTACATTTTTTTTCAACCTGTCTATTGTATTGCACTTCGCCTGGTCTGACCTGGCGAAGTTACGTCTAGCGTAAGTGCTAACGAACAGCAAAAAGTTGATCTTAGTCAATTTGCGTAATAACGATCCTTCGCCAGTGCGCAACTTCGCCTGGCGTAAGTGTGCGAAGTTGCGCAAGTCTATCTACTTTGCTAGCGTAAATTCGCCAGAGACAGTGTTAGTGAATTTGCGAAGTTCCGTTTTGACGTCAAGCTGGCGAATTTGCGCTAGCGTTTGCCGCTTCGCGCTTTAGTGAATCTGCCCCTAGGAGTGTAAGTCAGTCAGGGTGAGCTAAAAAGAGCAGTTCTGAGCTCCAACGCAGGAGTGACAGTTTGGAGGTATCTCTCCCAGGCCATATTGCCTGTAGTATAGGGATCCCAATGGAGAGGGAATCTGGCTAGAGGTTTTCCCTGAGGTTGATCCAGAGACCACTACTGGAATATGTTGCTTCAGTTTGTCTGTATAGTCTACATCTACCCTAGAAGTTCTGTGTGAGCAGAGTTGTGACTATATGCCTGTCAAATCTCTCCTAAGGGAGTGTCAGCATGTCAGAAACTGCCTGTGATGTGACTGCACACTTTTCCTCTTATGTGAGTAAACCTGGGGACATTATCTTTGGATTAATAATCAGTTTCTTGTTCGCATCATAAGAACCTCCTGGCACCCAATCATTTTTGTATGTTTTGCATGCACAGTAGCCTGATGCAGTTGCACTACACCTTAAAGGGAACACCGCCACATGGTGAAGGCCCTGACCTTGTTGTGTAAGTAGCAAATGCTCTATCCTGCTTGTCTAAATAATAGGTGCTGCACTTATACAAACTGATACATGTACTGGTGTAACCACAGAGGAAGCAGATACACGGGGGTCCCAAGTAGGGTTGCCACCTGGCCAGTTTTTTCACTGGCCTGCCCGGTATTTTTGATGGCTGATCCCAATGTAATTAATAGGGAAAAAAGCTGAATATAACAGAAAGCCGGTATTTTTTAAAAGAAAAGGTGGCAACCCTAGTCCCGATGTCTTTTTCCTCTTTGGTGTTAAAATCCCCCTCCCAGACACTTCGTTAAATTGATGTGATTGTGTCTGAGTGAGCCCCCAACAGAGAATGTGGTTATGCAGGCAGGATTTCCTATACA
>CM044442.1:1326470-1345607 GCA_024363595.1 Xenopus borealis
TACTTCCAAGAAAATGTTTCTGTGCATCCCCCATTACATTTAATTATATGTACAGTCAAATGTGTAGAATTCTGTTGTTTCTATATGTATACCTGATGATTCCGCTGTACACGTGTGTTTTGAAACAAACAAGCATTCTTGGAAACCTCTTTTCCAGGAAAGATTGTAATTGTTAAGTCTATGGCCTCCTTTAAGGTGGCCATACAAGGTGAGAATCACTCGTTTGGCGAGGTCATCAGAAAAGCAGATCTTTCCTCACCTTAGGTGGACAATATAATGCTAATAGCGATCATGTGATCATTTGGCCCTAAAGAAATTGGCTGCTTAAATCTGCCCATGTATCTTAAGTATGGATGCACCTAATCTACTATTTTGGATTTGGCCTGATTAGGTTCAGCCAGGCTCAAGGATCCAAATCCAAATCCTGATGAAAATGGCTGAATACCGAACCAAATCCTGGATTTGATGCATCCCTAATCTTAAGTGATACAATGAACACATTGAACCAGGGCCTTTGCATTTAGAGAGCAAGCCCCAGGTACGGGTTTAGGTGGGTTAAATTAATCATGGAAATATAGAAACAAGCAGGCGGCACTCCGGATAAAATTAATCAGGATATTTATTTCAAACATTGCTACAATGTGGATCCTTTCCTGTTTGGAATAAATATCCTGATTCATTTTATCCGGAGTGCCACCTGTTTGTTTCTATATTTCCAATAAGGTAGAGTTGGGGCGCTGGTGGCTGAGCATCCAGATCTGGGGTGGGCACAAGTGCTGAAATATACCTGCGAGGGGTGAATTTGGAGCGGCTCTCTCTATTTAAACTAATCATGGCCTCTTCCTTGTGGTCAGGGGTGGACCCACTACCCTATAATGGCTGCTCTCACTTTTATATGAGTTATCGGATGGGCTGTGTGTATGTTATAAAGTAGAGGAGGCATTTGGGTGCAGGTTGTGACTAGTGTTAAATTTAAAAGAAAAGGTCTGATCCACTTATCACTAGAAGAAATATGTAGTAGATTTAGGATCTACAAGGAGATCCAATTAAGATGTAATTTTTAAAGTTAACAGTTTTGGCACCATTTTTTTTTATAACTGCATACATGATGAGGGACCCGTGACATCAGGGGGTGGGACTATGACTCGGCGATTGGCCGATCACCGTTTCAATCAAGGGAAAACCGGGCAGGATGTTTTGACCCAGACAGCCCTTCAAAATACTGGGCTGTCCAGGTCAAAACCAGATGGCAGCCCTAGATGTATGGCAGTGGTCAATTTCAATTCATGCCCCCCGTATTTGACCTTTAGGTCAAGCCCCTCTGCTACTGTTCCAAATGTGGTGCTTTATGATGTTATGTTATACAATGCCCAAGTGTCGTTGGCTCCCCAGCCAACACTTATATAAGGGTATTTTCATATTGTTTTCATCTGATGTACGACTATATATGCGTAGATTTCTACTTCTCTAAGCAAATAAGATTTAAGAGCTTAGTAAACCTTTAAGAAAGCTTATAATTATCAAACGTCCTACGTGTAGTTGAGTTGCTTGAGGGGGAACTGTGTCCTTTGTAATCGTGCCAAAAACATGGGTGGAGACCGTTTCCTCTGGCATCATTTCTGGCTTCAAATCACAGCAAAGTATTGGCATGTTACGTAAAGCACAAACCCCTGCCCAATTAATCCATATTCTCAATTGTACAATTACAGGTATGGGACTCATTATCTGGAAACCAGTTATCCAGAAAGCTCCGGATTACAGAAAGGCCGTCCATTTTATCCTAAATGCTTAAAATTGATTTCCTTTTTCTTTCTAATAATAAAACAGCAGCTTGTACTTGATCCCAGCTAAGATGCAATTAAAGGACCAGTAACATAATTTTTTAAATTAAAAAATGTATTAGTGTAGAAGGAAAAAAAGCACAGAGATATTAAACTTTGAAATCTCTAAGTCTTTATTAAGAAATAACTTAGCAAAACTCTGCACTCCTCTTCAGAAAAGGCGATCCGCCGATCAATCGTGCAGCACTCTTTCTCCTCCCTGCTTTCCTTATAGGAGATAGCCAGGGAGGAGAAATCAAGCGCTGCATGATGGATCATCGCCAGATCGCTTTTTCTGAAGAGGAGCACAAGCGGCATTTCGCTAAGTTATTTCTTAATAAAGACTTGCTGATTCAAAGGTTTAATATATCTGTTTTTTTTTTGTTCTACAATAACGAATTGTTTAATAAAAACCATTGATGTTACTGATCGTTTAATCCTTATTGGGAGGAAAACCAGTCTATTGGGTTTATTTAATACGGGATTTTCTAGTATAAAGTATAAAGATCCTTTATCTGGAAACTCCCGAGCATTCTGGATAACAGGTTCCATACCTGTAGTATCTTTAAGAGGATTTCTTTTTTTAATGAAAATATTTTAAAGGTCTGTACAATATATTCATTATATATATATACTATTCTTCTCTTTTGTAACTGATGTGCGATTCCTTTTATTGCCAAATATTTTACTTTAACTTGTTAATTATTCTCTACAAATTTGTTAATTGAATCCCGAGTGGCTGTTAATTGCCATATAATTATTCACTGCGGAAGTATTTAGACAGCTGACGGGTTTTGTAAGTATTTTACCCAAGGGAATGAAAACTGAGCCACAAAACATAATTTCCATTCATAGAATTCCTTCTTTCTAAATGAAGATTCACACCTTGCTTTGCTATTCTGCCTTAGCAGTGCTCATCCCGATGCTATATTGCACTCTCGTATAAACCATATTCATTCATTTTCACATTCTGTGAAAATTCCACATACAAATTTTCATAGGACAAGTCATTGGGTACAAAAAAGGACGAATCATTACAGTGTAGATTTGCATCTTTGAAAAAGTATTGTTCGCATGAAATATTGGTTAACATCAATATCATCATGGCAACTGGTAAATCCATTTGGCAAGTAATTTCAGTGAGGCATCTATGTCATAAGATGAGCAATTTTTCTGGTGGCCACATTTGATTCAGTTGCAGAAATGACTTGTCAAGCACCAGATCTGGACCTGTATTGGCTGATTTAGTCCAGCGTGTGTGTTACAAATATGTCCAGTGATCTGCCATTCAGCCGTCAACCCACTTTAGCTTTAGAATTTGGATTTTGGGATACTAAAGTTGAGGTTCACCTTTTGTTTGTGGGCAGTATAAAAAACTGATAAATATGCCACGCCATCTTCTTATTCATTTTCTTTCAACGTTTGTATGTCTTGAATCTTAGCACATTTAGAAAACCTCAAAACTCCCATGGTAAAAAAAAACGTCAAACTGGGGACTAGCCCCCCGTGGGTTTATTACATCACTCAAACAAACACTATGGGGCAGATTTACTAAAGTCGAATTCCAGGGTTAAAAAATCCTCAAATTCGACCATCGAGTTTTAATACAATTAAAATCCTTCGAATATCAAATTAGAAAGATTTTAACGCTATTCGACCAATCGAACGATCGAATAGTAAAAATTCGATTGAACGATTCCAACTATTTTAACCATTTGATCAAATGTTTTTAATTCGATCTTAAAAAACTGAAATAACCCTATGGGAGCTTCCCATAGGGTTATACAGCAATTCAGTAGGTTTAACCTGGTGAATTAGGCAGTCGAATAAAAATTTAAAGGGCAAGTAATTCGACTATCGAATAATCTAATAGATTTTTAGTCGATCTATTCGAATTATTCGATTCAATCGAATTTCAAATCATTCACACAATTTTAGTAAATCTGCCCCTATGTTTCAGGTCAACTGATGTAATAAACAAGGTTTTGAAGTTCTTTTTGCCATGGGAGTGTCGGTACCCATTTTTATTGTATAGTTATCGCTTGCATTACCTACAGTTCTGCATATTAGGCCAACTGAAACGTTGCAGATTTTCTGTTATGGACATGGAAGCATTGTTTACGCCAAACCATGACCAGACTTTTCCGCTACGAGAGGGATTGCAGTAATTTAGTTTGCATATACCACAGTTGTGCTGCAATGTTCTTCACAGGAATGTTCATCTCTGGCTAATATGTCTCTTATCCTTGCAGGTCACATTTGATGATGCTGCCATTTATTTCTCTGAGGAACAATGGAGCAATCTGGAGGAGGTCCAGAAGAAAGTCTACAAGGAGCTCATCAAAGAAATCTATGAAATTATGCTTTCTTTGGGTAAGGTCTGTTTTTTTAGTTACTCCTGAATATCGGTCAACCGACAATAGTGAGTTTTTGAGTTCATGTGTCCTTCAATGTCTGTCTGGTGGCGTAGTCTTGGTAGTAAAGACTTAAGGTGGGCGTAAATGCACCGATAATATGGTATGAAACTAATTTTCATACAATATTTGTTGTGTGTGTGATGTTGGTCATCTCTTCGATCAGGCCGGCTGGAAAATTTTGATTGGGTGCTTTTAAAGGCACCCAAAAGTCCACCATTGTTCGTGCTGAATCTTCTGATAAAGGTAGCATTCTATTGTTTCTACCTACACATGTGTATTAAAATGAACAATCTTTCTTGGAAAGATCTTTTCCAGGAAAGGTCGTTATTGTAACGTCTAATGCCACCTTTAAGCTTGCCATAAACTCCACTCATTCAGCAACTCTGTTTTGGCTACCCATGTGCAAAGTCAAAATGGGCTCAATACAACAGGTAGGTACTACATCAAAAATATAGATGTGGTCCTTGCTCAACAAGATATTCAAACCTAAAAAAAGGCTGACCTAAAAAAATTCAATGTATTGGTGCTGAAACTAACGTTCATAGTTCAGTTAGAGGGGTATATATGCAGGTATCATTTAATAAAATTCTGTATTTTCCCCTTCCTTTTATGGTTTTGTAACAATTATACCTCCAGCTGACCCCATAAACCAAAAACCAGATTCAACAAGGCAAGGTTGTGTTGTATTGCTATCTTCTAAAACGTGAGTCCCTCACTTGAAACAGTGTAGGACCCTAGCAATCATTCTAAAAGTCAAGCTGAAGAGCTGGAGAAGAAGTATTTTCGTTCTGATTAATGAAGATTAATTGCAAATACACTTTTTTTTTTTAAAGGCATTTATTTGTCTTTTTCTAACAAAAGTAACAGAAATACAAAAAAATTAAACAATATATAATAAAACAGAAGACATTTTGAAGTCCTTTATATAATACTTAAGAAATAGGGAGTGATTATTTATATACTTATATTGCAGCACGTTATTACTCTTAATATCTGATACAGTCATTACCCGGTCAGCCAAACTTCTTGATTATGAACTGAGTTATCATGGTGTTGGTACAGCTGATAAATCTAGTAATGGATTAGCATCCAGCCAGGGCGCCCAAATCTTGTCAAACTTTTGGGGAGCTTCACGAGCAGTGTATTGTTCACTAAGTTAATCCATTCAGCTAATTGTAGGGCATCAGGACTCATCAATTTTATTACATTTTTTGGCATAAAGTATTGTTCTCATTAGATTCCTCCAACAAGTTTTTTGGACCATCTCATCTATTAAGCCCAGTAGACATATTGCCTGTGTTTTTACCCTGGGGAGAGCCAACTTTTCATCCACTTATCACAGTATATTCAACCAGTACCTTTTAATGTAGATACATTCCCATACCATATGAGCAAAACCAGCATTGACCTCCTGACAATCAGGGTATTCAGTACTGGTCAATCTTCCCATATGTTTTAGCTTAATTGGGGTAATATATACCTGAAGACAAAATGTAAATTTTATAAATCGGTCCTTTGTGGCTATGAGGAAATCATAAAGATGATCTGTTGATTCTTCCCATTGTTCATCATTTAGTGTTGGGATCATAATGATCCATTTATTTTTGGCTCTATGGAAGGGGGGAGGCTTTGCAACCAATATTGCCCTATATAATTGGGAAAGAATTTTCCCTGAATTTGGGTTCCATAGTCTTCCTCCCAAGGAAGCATGACGTAGTTGCAAATACCTATAAAATTGCATTCAGGTTTCTAGTTTTCTTCTTAAGTGTGTCAAATTGAGGGAAACTACCATCAATAACTGTCAGCAATTTCTTTGACTCCCATGAACGGCCAATATTGCATGTCTGGGATACCTAAGAGATGCTGGAGGTTTGAGTTTCTCCAGAGGGGCATATGTGGAGAGGGGTTAAATTGGTGCTTGCTCTCATTTTCTACACTATTTCCCGTCCTCTGATAGGGGAGCTAATCACCTCTGGTATAGTATAGCAGGATTATCTTTCTTAGTCCTGTAGGGGGCATTTCGCACGGCCTCTAGGTATCCCATTATATTTCCATGTAGAGCTGTAAGAGGATTTTCAGGATTAAAACAGTTGTGCACAAAAGTTAGTTGTCCGGCTAGATAGTATAAAAACATATTGGGCAATGCCAATCCTCCACTCTGATATGGGGCCATGAGTGTTGTCCATCCTACCCTAGGGGCTTTGTTGGACCAAACCAAGTATCTTATTTCCCCATTTAGTTTCTTTAAAAATTCAGATGTTATCACCACTGGAGTGTTTTGCAAGGGGTACAGAAATTTAGGTAGATATATAATTTTTAAAAGATTTATTCTGCCCCACACCGTCAGTGGCAGCCTTACCTAGTGTGTTGTGTTCCTATTAAATTTGGTTACAATGGGATCTAAATTATTTTCACAATATTTAGCCAAGTTTATACTAATATCTAAACCCGGGTATTTAAATTGAGCTGTAAGGTGCCCTCTTCTCCGCTATCACTTAATGAAAACAAGGTGCATTTTCGTCTGTTAATCTTAAAACCACCATAATCCCCAAAATTTTCTAGACAATTCAATGCCTCAGTAAGTGAGTTTCCAGCGGCTTTTGAGAACAGTATAATATTGTCAGCATATAGTGCTATCTTATCCTCCACCCTATTTATCTTTAGGCCTTCAACCTTTTCGGTTGAGCCGTAGGGTCACTACTAGGGGTTCTGTCACCAAGGTGAATAGTAGAGGAGATAGGGGGCAACCTTGTCTTATTCCTCTACCCAATTTGATTTTTTAGATAGTATAGTGTTGATTTGAATAGATGCGGATGGAATTTTATAAAATAATTGGATCCAAGTAATAAACCTAGGACCAAACCCATACCGTTTTAACACTGCCCATAGAAACTTCCAACTCACTGAATCAAACGCTTTTGATATGTCCAACGCTGCTATCACCCCCCCTGTTTGAGTCAGTTGAGAGTATTGTATATGAGTGAAGACCCTTCTCAAATTTAACGATGTGGTTTTATTACTTATTAGACATGAATCCTGACTGATCACTGTGTATTAATTCAGTTATTACTTTCATTAGTCTATTGGCAAGTCATTTTGCTAGTATCTTTGCGTCAGTATTGATTAAAAAGATGGGTCTGTATGATTCACATTGGGTTGGGTCTTTGCCACTCTTGTGAATAAGGGTAATAATTGCCTCATAAGGATTCCGGGAGAGTGTGTTTCCAGCGATTCATTAAAGACTGTGGACAGAGGGGGTGCTACTTGCTTACTTAAAATTTTATACCATTTTGCAGGTAGACAGGTCCTGGAGTTTTATTAGTAGGGAGGCTGTTTATCGTCTCTTCAGTTTCTGGGGCCTTAAAGGGGACCCGTCACCCAAAACAAATATTCAAAATCCTATTTTATCGCATTAGTCAAGCAAAATTAACTTTATTTACACTATATAAATTATTTGATTCTTGTTTCCTTCAGTCCGGGAATTCAAAATTATAGCAAGCAGGCAGGAGCCATTTTGTGGACACTGTTATTAAGGCAAGCATTATATCATTTTAGAATCTTGTTTGTGCACCAGAATGAGGGATCCAATGTCAATCCCCATGTCCTGGCTACATAATTAAACAGTGAAGAGAATGGGGGAATGTATGGAGAGCAGTGACATCTAGGAAGTGCTGATAGTGAAAGTAATTGTCTGCCCCGTCTCTATGCCATTGGTACAGAGGAGGGGCAGATAATATTTGATTGATTGACAGCTGATATTTTTAAATGAGCTTACAACAGATATGAATGCTTTAATAAAAAATTCAAGTTGGATTTCATGTTTAATTTGAAAAGGACTTTTATTATTCAGATTTTTGTATCTGGGTGACAGGTCCACTTTAATCAGATTATCCAAAAATTTTCTTTGTTCTGCTGACATACATGGAAGGGGGATACAATCTAGATATCGGTCAATCTCTAGGTCCCCTTTAGTGTCTTTATTTTTATATATATATTTGTGAAGTATTCTGAAAAAATGTTTGCTATATCATATGGGTCAGTAATGATACTCCCAGTTTCATCCTTAGTGCTGATATCACTGTCACAGCCTCAGTGGTGTTTGCTAGGTAGGCCAGTATTATACCATTCTTGTCCCCTGCCTCAAAGGTTTTTTTGACTTTGGTATAGTATTTTTTTCTGAAACTAGCAATATTTAGTTCTCTTTGGGCCAATAAAAGTGTTGTGTAGGTTTCCTCAGATTTCCCGCTGATGTAATCACTTTGGGCTTTTTGGAATGCAGTTTCTTTTTGTTTTGTTTCTTCCCTATGCATTTTCCTAGCTCATTTTACTGCACTTATAAGTGTTCCCCTTGATACTGCTTTGGAGGGGTCCCATAGCATATTCTGTAATGCAGCAATTCGCAACTCTTTCATTAGCCAGCCATATCGGTGACAACCTCCACAGAGTATTAGTAGAAGATGTTCCAAGTGAAATTTTAATCTCCATTGGGGAGTGGTCAGAGTGGACTCTTGGCAAATATTGAGTCTTTTGTAGGAGTTGAGCAAAATTGGCAGGCCCTGTTGCTAAATCAATCCATGATAATGTTTTGTGCATCATAGATTGACATGAATATTGTTGTTCAGTGGGGTGTTGGCATCGCTATAAATCTCTTAATGCCAGTGTATCTATCCACCCCTTTAAATGTATCGAGGAAGCCTCATAGCCTAACATTCTGTCTATTGTTGGATTAACTGTGCAATTAAAATCACCTATGTAGCATGTGGGATCTGCCGGAAGGGCCAGGACCTTCTGTTCCAGTAGTTCTAGGGAAAAGGGGGAGGTATATACACGTTTGCTAAAATAATCGGCATGTTATATATTTTACAGTGTAAAATAATATATCTTCTGTAGAAGCCAGTGTATATAGTAAGCATGTGGCAACCCATTCTTTATCAATATGATTACCACCCTTGATTGGGTTGAGAAGCGGGCATGATACTATATATTTCCCACCCATTGCCTTTTAAGTGCCAAAAATTTTTGGCCAGTTAAATGAGTTTCCTGGAGCAGTACCACATCTGGTCTATGTCTGTATATGTGGTTGAGAAATAATGCACTTTTAAACTTAGAGTTTAGCCCCCTAACATTCCAAGATATAATTTTAACTGTAGCCATAGTAACTGAAGAAATTCGAGTATTGAGCTTTCTCAGGCTCTTGCTGACCTTGAGCACCGCAATCTAACACAAAATTTAGCTCCGATATTTTTAATGAAAAAACAACAACCCCACCTTGCCATGATCAAATTATCATCAATACGTCTTGATAACATATCGATGGCCTTGTGCCCAACCCACCCTGCCCATCCCCCGAACTTGGGTGGGCCTGAACCTTTAACTTACTGAGATGCCTACCAATTGCCGACATAGCTTTGCTTCAGCCTATGCTACTTTACTTATAACGGGTAGAGTAATAGAGGATTTAATTATGTGATTTTTTTTTTTTAAATAATTTGTGCACATTTAACTTGCACTTTAACCAAATCATGTTAACAGTTCCAATAATATATGCACTGAACTGTCTGTTTCTTGAAGCAGCTCAATAAATAGCATGCCCATGACCACATGACCACCTGACCCACCGTCCCATTTGGTCATCAAGGTTAATTATATCACTACTGAAACAAATTCTAGGCAGTATGTTCTAAACAATGTTCTGGAATCCTTATGGAAGAGAGACCTTTACCTCTATTTAGTAGTATGTTCAACACATTGGGATAGTCTTCAGATTCACGGGCCGATGTATGGGCCATTTCAGCGCAATATCATATTGGAGCATAGTTATCCCGGCCTATGCCTCAAGTAAGGCCTAGGACATTGGTTTCCGGCCCATTATGCCCTTCAAACACCCATCTGTTTGTCAGGTTAGCCCCACCAGTCTTCCTTCACCTTTCAGTCTCATTTGTGTGCAGGTATATAAAGAAATTATTTGTAATCCACGCTCGGTTTGGCCCGTTGCCGTTATGTTGTGGGCTGTTCCGTCGCGAAGGTTGCAAATTATTTATCTACCCATCCTCCTCTTCTGCTTATGAGAAAAAGTGAGAGTGGTCTCCTTGCACCACCCAAAGTTTAGTTGGATAAATCATAGAATAGACAATGCCTGTGCTGCGTAGCCTTTTCTTTACTCCTTGAAAGGATGCTCTCTGCCTCTGAACTGCTTGGGAGTAGTCTGGATAAATTGAAATATTTGCCCCATTATGCTTTAGTTGTCCCTTTTTCCTTGCTGCAAAAGCCTCTTGTGTTTTCCCTTCGATGTGCTCTGGCAAACCCACCATATGCAAGTTGTTCCTGCGATTACGGTTCTCCTGATCTTCTACTCGGGCTGAGAGTGTTGCCATTTTTTGGTGTAAGGCAGTAAAGAGCCCGGAGCGGTGTCTGAAGGTCCTGGCGCAGCAAGGAGGTATCAATCTTAATGGATTCCAGTTGCGCTGCTGTGTTCGTATGTGAGCTATTTATCTCCGCTAGCAGTTCGGCATTCAAGGACTCCGGTCTATGAGAGTTTCGGCCTAAAGCAGTCTGGTCAGGCAATGCAGGCCCAGGCTCATGGTCCGTCATGTGATCTGAGTGCAGAGTTTGCAAGTATTTATCCAGTTTCTGTGACTGGTCTCCTTTTCCCCGTTGAGTTTGTTTCCTCATAGTGTTGATTTTCTGATGAGGGGTTAGTTTTGCTTTTGCAACTACCTTTATGGTGATCAGGATAATTAGGTTGTAGCGAGCTCTTGTCTGCACATCCTCTCCCGACACCATCTTGGCCACGCCTCGCAAATTCACTTTTTTATAATAAGTTTTACCTAAATAATATCATTATTAGCTATTACTGCAGCCTCCACTCTAGTTTATATTTATTGCGGAAGGTTAAATGTCAGATTTCTGCTTTCCCTTTTTACAAACCTCCCTTTAATCTTGTTTCTAAAAATGCAGACTTAATGTGCACTTAAGCAAATGCTTAGCCACAGGGCACATGATTGTGTAAGGATCAGCCCAGGTGACTTGTATGCAACAGGCTAACAAGGTAATTTGATCTCCAAGGAAATTCTTGCATGTTGAGTAACACAGAAGAGGGAGTCTTTAGGTAACGTTCATCTCTGTGGCTGCGGCTAACTTGTATGGTTACATCGGAGTAAGAGTAGGAGAGGAAACACTTGTAGGAATAACCATTTGTTTTACTGTTCACTAACAGGATATCACATACCAAAGCCGGAAATTGTTTCTCGGATTGAACGAGGGGAAGAACCATATGGTGTTGTCAGTAAGAAACAGAAGCTTCAGGAGCCCCAGCCAGAGGGCCCCACCGCTGGCAGCAAAGGTAGTCCGGTGCCTGTAGATACCACAGTCTTTACAGACAGAGGCTAGTGATTAAACATATTGAGGTGAAATATACTAAACTGGCAGAACTGTACTGTGAAGACATAACTCCCCCTTTTAATTGCAATTTAGTTGTTTACACAAGCTTTAATGCTGAAGTTTTATTGTATGTTAAAAGTTTGCTGTATTCAGAGCTGACAGACTTTGTCTTAAGTAATCTTTCTAATCTTTGTATTAAAACCTAATACCCAGGCAACAGAGGGAGTAGATGGAAATAAGGATAAAGCCCAGGAACAGTGGGTGCTTTAGTTATGGTGTTCCTAGTAACATATTCTTGGTAACCTCACAAAGATTCCTCTTTGCAGAATCAGAACCTGAAATAAAAGCAGAGCGCCAGTCTCCTATCCCTTGCAACTCTGTCCGGCCTGGGGAGATCTCCTCCTCGCAGGAGAAGGGCCAAGGGGTCCACTGTCAGAACTGTGGGACGCAATGCAACA
Source organism: Xenopus borealis (assembly GCA_024363595.1). Taxonomy (NCBI): domain Eukaryota; kingdom Metazoa; phylum Chordata; class Amphibia; order Anura; family Pipidae; genus Xenopus; species Xenopus borealis. Next base: position 1,338,546 of record CM044442.1, read on the forward strand.
ACCAATGTGCCATGAGTTTGCAGTGGAATACACAGAGAGCGTTTCATGGATCCCCTGGGAAAAGATATGTGGCCCCTCAACCGCTGTATTTTACTGGAAACCCAACCTCCCCTTCTTATGCCAACAACGCAAATGGAATGATTCATCCAACATCCCCAGTGGCGAGTTATGGTAACACAGCAATGGGACCATTATCTCCACAATGCCCTGGCTACCGAATCATTGATCAAAGTTCCCCCTTTGCTGCTCCTGAGAGACTGGGAAATCCAATGTTTGGAAACTTTGAAACAAGCCCACAGGCCTCTCAGGGCCCTACAGTGAGCAGTTTGGGGCGTAAGTTTTCCATCTCTTGTCTTCTGTTTCCATGAGATTTGTTCATATCCAATGATTTTTCAAATGATCCATCAACTTAGATTTTTTAATGCTCATTGCCCGACAGGGTGTAGAAGGGTGCACCACATTCAGTTTTTAACTTATCAGGCCTAATTAATTGATCACAGTCAACAATTTGAAATACACAAGACTAAACATTTGTTGAAAAGATTTACTAAATAGACACGTCCGGTTGCAATTTTATAGCTATGACATTTGCACTTTAGGCACTTTGGCAAGTAGAGATAGAACTTAATTTGCCTAGGGAACACTGAAGCTAAAAATACCCCGACGGTGTCAAAAAATAAAAGATTTCAAATTTTGTCCTATAAAGAATTGGATCTTGGACAGTGTGAGTGTTGTCTTGGCATGTACACAAGTCACTGGTACCTAGAGTGTAAGATTCCCTTTGCAAAGAATAAGATCTCGTGGTGTCCCCTAGTTTAGCGTTGCTGTAGGAGTGCACACTTGGCTAACATATTTGTCTTTCCCATTCTCCTCTAGATCTGGAACATGAAAATCGAATCAGGAGGGAGCAGTTCCCCAGGGAGCCCCCCTACCAACTGCATGCACCACCATTCCAGGAGAGAAGGAATAACGGGATGCCATGTGCAGGCTGTGGCTCTTTCTGCAACAACCAGTGCCCCATGAGCCTTCAGAGGATGCTTCAGCCAGCTGTTATTGACAGCCACCAAGGAAACCGTTACACTTCCCCCTCAAATCCATATTTTAATTTAAACTCGGCATCGTCTCATTTTGCTAATGGCAGACCTGGAATGAGATATCCTAATCCCCCAGGAATGGGTCCAATATCCCCACAGTTTACTAGCTATCTGAGGCCCGGAGACCAAACTGGACCCAACATGCTGCGTGTAAGGCCTGAGAATCCTGTAGCAAGTCTGGGAAGTAATGCAGCTAATGGTTTCACTCAAGGTGTAAATCAAGGAGGTAAATTATCTGCAGCCAGCATTGGGACTCAGAGGAGAGCACAAACACGGTCTCCACTGGCTCCTCTTGAGCCAGTTCATGTGCCCACCACTAGTATCAGCTCTGGTGCTGTTCATGAGCAGAGAAATAGACATGCAATGATAACCAGCAGTGAGAGCCCCCGAGATAAGATGCCATCAAACACTAGTAAAAAGCTAGAAGGCTTGCACTTCTCTGAGCAGGGAGGGAATATGATTCCCAGAGGTCTGCAGCCCGTTTCACAACTACAAGTGGTCAAAAGCATACCTCAGAAGGCAGGGGAAGCGATCAATAACAAAAGTTACTTTTCATCTGATAAAACTCCAATTGGTATATATGGGAAACAGACATCCTCTGGTGCTCAAGAGGCTAGACACGTGGGAGTTGCAGCCAGTTGTAGTGATAGTAGTATGAAACGTCCAACGCCACAGATCCCCTCTGATGTTGTCCAGGCACTCAAGAGGGCCAGCCCTCTCTCTGTACATAATGAGGGTCCTGGTGCAAAACGTGCTACACCCCCAGTGGCTACTAGTAACCAACACAGTACTTCTAGAACAACGCCACCAATAAACAAGCCAGTAAATCTGGTTACACCTCCCATTATAATTCATGACGATCAGGATGTAAAAAGAACTACACCCACAGATATCAAAGATGGAAAGTCAGGGAGACGGATCACTTCTCCCATAACTATTAGCAGGATCCGTAATGCTGGAGTTTTTCTGCTCCCACAGCCAAAGACTAAGAATAGGGAATCCAGTAAAAGCACGTCAGAAATAATCATAATTGACGATAAAGATCCTAAACATGAAAGCCTACCAAAATTACCTGAAAATTCCACAAGCAAAGACGTAAAAAGATCTGCCAATGCAACTCCTCCGGCCAGTAGCCCTAAAGGCAATGGAGACAACCTTGGCACTACATCCCTTACAAAGACTCCGACTCTGCCACAGAGCGGCCCAGTATTAGTTAATAAGGTGCAAGTACAGCCGACAGCTCCTATTATTGTTACTGGGAATCCAAGAATAGCTAACCAGCCAATTCCTGTTGCGGTTAATGGAAATCAGAGCATTATGCTGACATTCCCAGTTAACATGGGTAGCTCTGGGATTATGCTAGCTACACCTATGAATATTGGAGAAAACCAGATTGCTGGTGTGAAGCAAGGTAATCCGGTGGCAATAAGCAAGAACCCAAGGTTTGTACCAAATACAGTTCCACTAAATACAAGGCCAGCAAATTCCAAGTTTTCCCCCGTGGCTGTCACACCCATAATTGGTCAAGCAAACAGTGTGTCTGTACCTCTTCAATCCAACCAACCTAAGCCCATTACTATTAATGTCAATCAGACAGCAGCCAATATTGCCAGTAGTCTGAATATGAAAAATAACCTTCCACATGTAAACAGCAGAACCATAAATGCAGTTCCAGTAACGGCTTCTGGGAATCAGGCAATAGGCCAGACCATTCCTCTTTTTGTTGATGCAAATTCTGGTTTAATTCTGACAGCGCCCACAGTCACTTCCAAGAACACTGTCCCTTCTGGAATAGGCAATGCTACTGTGGTCACAGTAAATGGCAACGTTGTTACTGGAAATGTGGCTCCTATGGCTCTCGGGGGAAATTTAGCTTTTAGTAATATTACCCCAGTCAATGTAAATGGAGGTCTGAGCATCGGGAACACTGCCACATTTATCACTGTCGATGGGACTTTGGGTATTCATAATGGAACGCCAGTTACACTCACAACCAGTGCCACTGCCATTAATAACACAAAAGCCACATTGAGTATGAACAACCCAACTATTTTAACTGTCAATAGTGGCTTGGGCATCAGGAATGCAGGGGCCATCGGAACCCCAGTTGGAAATATTACTCCTATTAATGCCAGTAGGACAATACAAGTTGGACAACATTCTACCTCCACTATTCTTAATGCCAACCAGCAGAATACAGGCATTGTAATAAGAAAGATCAATGAGACTGCTGGGCCTGTAGTTCAACAAGCTGTAGCCAACACCAACCAGACGCCTGTGACCGTAGAGAGACTGTTTAAGTGTAGTCAGTGCGAAGAACGTTTTAGCAGTCTTGAAACCCTAACCTCCCACCAAAAAGTTCATGAGGGGGCAAAGTCGACTGCAGAAAATGGTCAGGAGTCTTCCAAACGCCCTTCTGAGACAGAAGATGCCAGTGGGGTTACCGACGAGGACGCTCCAAAAATTCTTTACACCACGCAAGGAGATGATGGAAGCACTGTATATGTAGTGACTGTGTAGTTCATGTTTTTATTGGATTGACTTTAAAGTATTAATGTATCTGCTTTCAGAAAATTGGACGCACATTTACTCCCCGCGACTTTCTACTTTGTAATATATTAAAGTCAATTGTGTTTTCTTTTTAAGGGAACACTGTGTTTTTGAGATCTTCTGATTCAAAATATTTTTAAATAAATATTTAAGAAAAAATCTAGCAACTCTGCGACAGTAGGAGGGTTGTACAGAAGTTATATTCATATCAATAAAGACTACTGTGTAGAATTAAGGGAATTTTGTGGTTCCTAAACTATCAAATGAATCTGTAAAGATGAGCATTCACACCAAATGAGAGGACCTTAACCTGAATTGGCCTCCCAATAGGTTAGGCCAATGATCCAATCATTTCGTCCTGGGTCAAATAGGGATGCACTGAATTCAATATTTGGGATTTTGGCCAAATCCTTTGTGAAAGATTCAACTGAATATGCAAATTAGGAACAGGAAATGAAAAAGTGGAAAAAAAAATTGTGACGAAATGTCATGTGATTTCTCTACCCACCCCTAATTTACATATGCAAATTAGGATATGGTTCAGCCAAGTACAAGGATTCGGCCGATCGGAATCCTGATGAAAAAAGCTGAATCCTGGATTCTGTGCATCCCTAATCCAATCATTACAGGGACCCCTTGGGAGAGGGGCACATCAACGCACTGAGTTGGTCCTCAGTTGATGGGATTTAAAAATAAGCTTGACAGATATTTGTCTGATTGCACCAGATTTCAGGGCCCCATATACAGTCTAACAAACTACCTACTCGTTTTCACCTTAAAGGGGAACTCTACTCAAGTTTTTTTTTTTTTAGATTTTGTCGGATCGAGAGAACGTATTCTACATTCTATTCGAATTTTGTTCATACAGGTCAAAATTTAATGGGACTGACACAAAAATCTTATATGCAATGCAACGTGTCTGTTGAATGCAAACACTGAGTAGTTTAGCCCTAAATGTGTGGAATATCTAATATAAGATACTTCATTCTGAAATCCCCTAGATATGGGGAACATCTAAAAAAAAAGGATTGATTCCTACTATACTTTGCCATTTTATGTTGTGTGTGGGATTTTGTGCATATCTGATGTTAAAGCTGTATACCATTATCTTCTTTTTAACAGGAACAATGAATCTGATTGGTGGCCAATGAATCTTAACCGGAAGTATTTTTATAGATCTGTGTTTTACAAGAAAAGTTCTTACATTAATCTGCCGGTTCTACCTCATGGCGTGATTTGAGGTTCTAAACCTTTTTATTCACCCTATTCGTATTTCACTAAATAAATATTTTACCACTCCGTGTGCTTGTCTTGTAAGAGTTTGGGCAAAGATCCAATAGCTCTTGCACACGCAGTGGGGTATATTATGCCTGTTTGGAGGCACTAATGTGAATATGATTTCCAAAATATGCATGTTGGCCGGATGATCTTTTCATACAAAGGACATTGGTGACTTCATTGATGGGAGATATTAAAATGTTAATCACAATGGGGCGGGGGTTTCTCCCACAGAGAGAAGAAAATATGGCGGCATGGCACACACTAGAATAACAAACTTTTTTTTTTTAGTAAAGATGTACACCAACCCAATGTCTGATTATTTCCAAGGGAGAGGGGGTAGATTACAAATTGGCAACCCTCAAGTGATTAGCTTTCCTTCTCCTTAAAGCTAGACTCCTGCTTATCTGTTTATTTGACACAAGCTCCATGGATTCTGAACTGTTGTGTTATGGTAGCCGAGGATGAGCAGGGTATAACAGTGCTTTATTAGCAGGTTCATGCAGCCATTACACAACAATATGCCTCTTAATTTGATATAAACTATCTGTTTTGGGGGTATAGCTTTCCTTTAAACTCTATCACTCTCAAGCTGTACAGAAAGTACTGTGTATATGCATAGTACAAGTAGTGTGCACAGTGACACCCGCAGGTCATTTGTATGAACACTACATTCACCCTATAGTAGGAAAGCATTTGGACATCTATAATAAACAGTAACATTTGTATCTTAAACAATCATATACATTCTTCACATCACATAGTCCTTGGTCCATGCAGGTAGTTTACTGATTCTCTCAGTATGCCTCATAGGTTCACTCACAAGGTTTCTTCAGGTCTATTTCATTTCGCATCAAGAGTAGGAAAATGTCCTTCGTCAAATGGAGCTTCTCCAAAGTCATATCTAGCAGGAGCAAGACGACTTGCATTCCATATTCGTCCATCAGATAGTTCATATGTGTATGGTCCTCACTGGGGTCTCACTTTAAGTAGTGTAGTAAATTTAGATTCTGACTGGTTCTGACTAAAGATCGACCCTTATTCACAATGTAAAAGTAAAATTTTGCAGTGTTTGATTCAAATTGTACAGTCAATGACAAGCAAACAAACACAGGGATTGGATCCTTTAATTAACTAACCAGTCTCAGGGCAGGTGCAACAAGAGTATCTTTTGCAAAGTATTTCAAGAAAATATCCTTTGGTAGTATAGAAACAGCTGAACCTGTATCAAGCATCAGGTTGATAGAGTGTTCTTTGTCAGCAGAAGCAGTATTAACAGTGCATATAAACGTGTCTGGAATAAACGAACCAGCTTTATCCACACTTAATACTGTAACGTGGAGTAGTGACTACATGAACATCTTTAGCAGAACTACAGCAGACCTTAGCCAAATGACCTACCTTGTTGCATTTGCGGCACTGTATAGCTTTTGCAGGACATGTAGTATTATTGGCAATGTGTTGTGTTGAACCACAGCGTTTCGTGACCGTGAGGGCTTCTGATGAATTGACTTAAATGGTCACAAAACGTGTCGAGCCATGCTCCCCCATGTCTGCTTCATCCTTATGACTGTGATTTTAACATGATATTTCAATAAATTGGATTTCATTCACTTCATAGGCTCTCTGGATCAGTTGTGCCGCTACAGGTGGCTGGAAGTGCTTGTTAGTTTGTACCAATTTGGATGTAGGCCATCTCCCCCAGGCATTGGACTTTCTGCTCTCCTTCCCTTCTACATGAGTCTATTGTTTCTTCTCAATTTGGCTAGCAACTGTAATAGCCTTTGCAAGGGTTAAATCTTGCTCTAGGAGCAGTCTCTCTAATGCAATGTGAGTTTGTTTTTTTCCACTGTTTGGTCTCTTAGCATTTCATCTGTTACATTCCCAAACTCACAAGTCACAACCAGCTTTCTCAAAGCTGCTACAAAATGTTCTGTGGATTCGCCATTACGTTGTCCATGTTGGCGGAATTTATATCTTTCAGTAACCATATTTACTCTTGGCACAAAAAAATTCTTTAGCAGGAAGAGCAGTTTCATAAGTATCATCAGGTAATGGTTATGTATATATATATATATCTACTGTCCCTCTGCTCCCAGGCAGTGAATAAGTAAAGCACGCTTTCTAGCAGCAGAAATCT
>CM044442.1:1354555-1367470 GCA_024363595.1 Xenopus borealis
GTGGGACTTGTAGTTCCTTAACAGCTGGAGGCACAAGGTTGAAAATCACTGGTCTAGGGTCTTCATCTGGTCTCATTGGCCATGTAACGTGGGATCAGGATGACCAGTTCAACAAGATCATATTGCTTATTGGCCGCATGGATATGCTTGCATCCACTCTGGTATAAATCTTCCTATAAATCCTCTCACAATGCAACATGTCTGACATGTTTATTTCCTACATGTCTTTAGTCCTTTTGTTTAACCCTTTCAGGCTATGAGGTTCCTGTTATCCTATCCTTGCTGCAGGATGGAGGCGGGGTCGCCAGCAGTACAGTCCCTCAATCAAAACCCCAGCAAGTGGCAGGAGCTGAAGGTAAGAATGAACTACTTGCCTATTTAAATCCTTGTTGTCCTCTTTCATAATCTCCAGGGAAACCGAGAGACTTGCTTTTGCTTTGGGATTGTACCAAAGGATAATGATTTGGGGGATGTTTTTTTACAGTGGCACTGAATTGGTACATACAGACTGCAGCCCCGGTGGGTCCAGGGCCCCCCCAGTCCTACCCTGTTTCTATGGGATTGAAGCAGGGATCTGCAACCTTGGCTCTCCAGCTGTTAAGGAACTACAAGTCCCACAATGCAATGGAGTCTGTCATGATTCCTAAAGGCAAATGCATTGTGGGACTTGTAGTTCCTCAGCAGCTGGAGAGCCAAGGTTGCAGATCCCTGGATTAAAGTCACGACTAAACTGTGATACTGCCACCACAAGATAAAAGGATTTGGTCCTTAAGCTGCAATACAGTGTTTGCTTTTCACCAAACTTTCATTGAAGCCAAACTGTCCATTTTTGGTGTGATCTCTCCGTGGATAATGTGAATCAGCCACATAGTATTTAGCAAACTATAGACTGGTAGAAATGTTCTTTTTTTTGGATAGCAATTGCTTTCTTTTTGCAATCCCGCCATGCACACCATTGTTCTGTGTTCTCCTGATGGTGAAATCATGAACACTAACATTGGCCAGGGTGAGAGAAGACTTTTTGATCTTTAGACTTTAACACAGGTTTGAGATCTCTTTTAGGGGTAAATTCATCAAAGAGTGAAGTTCCGCCACTAGAGGGAAATTCCGCAGCTCTCAATTCATTCCTATGGGATTTTTGAAGGCGTATTTATCAAAGGGTGAAACTTCACTTCACCCATTGATAAATAAGCCATTCAAAATCCCATAGAAATGAATTGAGAGCTGCGGAATTTCCCTCTAGTGGCGGGACTTCACTCTTTGATGAATTTACCCCTTAGTGAGGTCTTTGCTGGTCAGCTTCTCTTGAGGAGGGTAAACATTTAGCATTAGCATCATTTGTACACAATCTGCATGTGGAGTCCAAGATCAGAAATCTGCCTTGTGAGATCAGACTGACCGAGCCAGATTCCTGTTCTTTAAAGTGATACTGTCATGGGAAAAAATGCATCAGTTAATAGTACTGCTCCGGCAGAATTCTGCACTGAAATCATGTCTCAATAGAACGAACAGATTTTTTTTCCTTTCATTTTGAAATCTGACATGGGGCTAGACATATTGTCAGTTTCCCAACTGCCCCAAATCATGTGACTTGTGCTCTGATAAACTTCAGTCACTCAGCCATCCCCCCCCCCCCCCCCCCCCGCTGCCTAACAGAACAATGGGAAGGTAACCAGATAACAGCTCCCTAACACAAGATAACAGCTTCCTGGTAGATCTAAGAACAACACTCAATAGTAAAATCCCATGTCCCACTGTGACTCCTTTGGTTTCATTGAGAAGGAAAAGCAAACAGCCTACCAGAAAGCCGTTCCATCCCAAACTGCTGACACAAGTCAGAAGTTCACATACTTACAATTTGGATCACTTTTCTCCATAAACAAATGAACTAACATCACACACTATGAAGTTTGTAGGCATAATTATAGCAAATTTTAAAGCATTCGCAAAGTTTTGAGCACCCAGTATGTATTGTGTTTAACTCCTTTCATTGTAATGATGGGGTAATTGGAACCCAAATAGCAGAACCTATTTTGGGACCCGCTTATCTTTATTTATTGTGTTCCCAGCAGGTTCTAAAGTCAACAGTAAGGTAGGAGGACACATCCCTGAAACGCTCTCCTCAATCCAAAAGAGCAAAGGTCCTCAAGGTAAGAAGACTGTTCACTGGAAAGATGAAGAAATGGATACACACTGGAGTGGAAATTGTCATGATGAAAACCAAGACGATCAATCACCTACCACTCCTTATGGGAGGAGCCTGCGAAAGCGCAAGCAGTACTTTTGTCATGACTGTGAGAAATGCTTCAAGCACAGCTCTGCACTGGAAGCCCATCGCAGGGTCCATAGTGGAGATAAGCCTCACCAGTGCGACATCTGCAATGAAACCTTCAGTTACAAGTCTGCGCTTATTGTGCACCGCCGACTGCATTCCCAAGCATCGACAAGCAAGTCACAGGAGGCAGAAAATCAGAAACCGATTGTTGTGAACCTACCTGTTACCTCTTCAACTGTAAACGCTACACTCGATCTACAAGCTGTAAGTACTACAGCCCCAGATGTAACTCTTGCCAGTACACCTGTAGTCCATAATCAAGGAGTCAACTTTAACAACGCATCAAATAACCTGTCGTACGGGGAGAAGCCTCACAAATGCAATTACTGCGACAAACGCTTTAATGACTTATCTATTCTGGAAGCGCACCATCGCATCCACACAGGGAAGCTTGCTTATCCATGCACAATGTGTGATCAGAGTTTTTCCAAGCCGTCTCTGCTGGCTGCTCACAACAACACTCACAAGGAAGGCAAGCCCTACCAGTGTGACCAGTGCGACAAGAACTTCAACGACCAGTCGCTGCTTGTGGCGCACAAAAGAACTCACACTGGCGAGAAACCGCACAAATGCAGCCACTGCAACAAATGGTTCCCCAACCGAACCAGCTTGATCGCCCACGAGGAGTGCCATTTGAAGCCCAAGCCCTACAAGTGCAAGCACTGTGACAAGAGCTTTAACGATAAGTCACTGCTGATTACCCACGAAGGAGTTCACACAGACACTAAGCCGTTCAAGTGCAACCAGTGCCCCGAAAGCTTCTTCTTAAAGACTCAATTGATGGTGCACCAAGCGACTCACGCTCCAGAGAAGCCGTTCCCTTGCAGCCAGTGTGAGAGGAGCTTCAACAAGAAAGAGACTTTGCTTGCTCACATCCGGGTTCATAACGTTCAGAACGTTCAAACACAAAAGCCTCACAGGCAGTGAGAGGGCCGAGTGAAGATAACATTTCATTCTTCCTGTACAAATGTGAGCTTCACGCTCTTGCCATAGACACTGTCTAAATGTATAATGCTGGACTGTTTAGGGGGGGTTTGTGTTTGTATAAATTCATGATTTTCTTTTTTTTTTTTAATTTGTTATATTCATGTTCCCAAGCCAAAACCTTAGTACTTGACCATCATCTTTGTAAACCCACGTTGTAGTGATACTTTGTACACTACGCATTTACAGTTTGATTTAAAGAAGCGTTGGCTTCCTAAAATATCCCATGATCCAGGACTATTGTTCACTGTAGGTTTAACGAAATGCAAAACGGAGGAACCATCTCCACCCACGATTAGTACAGTGTGGCAGTGCATAAGACTGTCTGTTTTTCTGTCTTGTGCAGTATATACAGGTCCTATAAGGGATATATTTCACATATAAGTGTCACCTAAAAATAGGGATTTTATTGCTATGCCTACTCTCTTGGACTTTGCCTTTATAGCGATCAATAGACAGAACAATCCCATCTAGATCTTTTAATATAAATATTTGTCAAGGCATAGCTGATGCAGTCAGTGTATTTATGGTGCAGTTCTCGGCTGTAGAAGCTGCTGAATAAAAAGATTGCAAGTCAAGGCAAAAGTAGGTAAAAAAGTGTGCTAAAGCAGTCTGTTCCTATATTGGCACCGGTGCTGCATTATACAACATCTTCAGTCTGTGGCCTGTCATTGCTAGACTCTAATACCTATCCTCTGGGAATGCTGGGAGTTGTAGTACTTCATAGAGCCACAGCTTGAGCATTGCTGCTGTAGAATTTAATGTTCTTAAGGCATAAGTCACATCCCTGCGCTACTCTTCCCTAAACCTTTAAACTGCGGTGCAGGTACCCAGCTTCTTACCGCTTTTTATTGAGCTTCTTTGTTGGCCTTCACTTGGCCTTTGACAGCTTTTTTTTTTTTTTTATTGTTTCCTACATAATGCATTCATCATGGCTGATCAGCAAATATTGATTTCTTGTCTGTTGTCTTAACCTTCCATCGACATCCGGGACCCCTGAAATTGGAAATACACCTTTAAATAAATTGTAGTCTTTTGCACCATCTGCTTTTCCTTACAGAAAAAAAGTACAGTGCCGAACAGTGAACTAATAACATTGAATATCACTATATACAAAGAGTATCCTGAAATAATCTCTTTTTTTGATTGACTAGTCACCTCTTATGGCTCATCTGAGGAAGGAGGGTCAGGGTAAGACCCCCCCCACTCACTTTTAACAGGGACAGGCAGAAGAGGATCTATGGGGAGCGCCAATAAAGGTAATATTTAATGTAACAGCCCAGATTGGATGAACTTCATCCATAAAAAAAAAAAAGTTCTAACTATATTTTACGAAATATTCTGTGCTGTTGCTGATACCACATTGGCTACTTTCTTCATGAGAGTCTGTATTGTTATAAATTTTGTGTCTATTTGGTCTGAAATGTGGGTACTGAGAAGAAACTCTACTAGACGTTCTAGAGCAGTGATCCCCAACCAGTAGCTCGTGAGTAACATGTTTCTCATGATTATTTTTGAATTCCAGGCTTAGAGGCAAGTTTTAGTTGTATAAAAACCAGGTGTCCTGCCATACAGAGCCTTAATATAGGCTTACAATCCACATAGGAGCTACCAAATGGCCAATCACAGCACTTATTTGGCACCCTAAGAATATTTTTCATGTTAGTGTTGCTCCCCAACTCCTTTTAATTCTGAATGTTACTCACAGGTTCAAAAGGTTGGGGATCCCTGTTCTAGAGTCACAATCCGTTGCATGTGCAGCATTATTAGCATATATTATTGTGACGATGCTATAGGGAGGGCACTGCCACACTACATGGACCAGTACTACCTGCCCAGGCTGGAGGGAGGCAGAATCATGATAAAAGTACATATTATGCAGAGTATCTTCTATTACTAACACATTTTGTTAATATTTCCTCCTGTTCAGCTTCTCTTTGTCACTGGAATCACGGAGTTGGTATAAGATACAAATATATATCTCTGTATGGAGAAATGAAACAGTAACTGGGTTATTCTGTATAGTTCTAGCACAGTTAAGTAATTATGCAAGTGCCCTACACAGACGTTAGTCGTTCTGTCTCCTCTTAAAGGGAAACTGTCATGGGAAAACATGTTTTTTTTTAAAAAAAAAAACACATCAGTTAATAGTGCTGCTCCAGTAGACTTCTGCACTGAAATCCATTTCTCAAAAGAGCAAACAGATTTTTTTATATTCAGTTTTTAAATCTGACATGGGGCTAGGCATATTGTCAATTTCCCAGCTGCCCCAGTCATGTGACTTGTGCCAGCACTTTAGGAGGGGACTGCTTTCTGGCAGGCTGTTGTTTTTCCTTCTCAATGTAACTGAATAGTACGCAGTGGGACCTGGATTTTACTATTGAGTGTTGTTCTTAGATCTACCAGGCAGCTGTTATCTTGTGTTAGGGAGCTGTTATCTGGTTACCTTCCCATTGTTCTGTTGTTAGGCTGCTGAGGGGTGATATCACTCCAACTTGCAGTACAGCAGTAAAGAGTGATTGAAGTTTATCAAAGCACAAGTCACATGACTTGGGGCAGCTGGGAAATTGCCAAAATGTCTAGCCCCGTGTCAGATTTCAAAATGAAATATAAAAAAATCTGTTTGCTCTTTTGAGAAATGGATTTCAGTGCAGGATTTTGCTGGAACGGCACTATTAATTGATTCATTTTGAAATATTTTTTTTTCCCATGACAGGATCCCTCTACAATGACTGTAAATAGTACCCACAATAACATGCTTTTCTTCCGGCATTCAGTCTCGTGCTGTTTCTAAAGCACAAGCAGTTCATTTCTGCTAGTTCCGGGTCTAGTCTGAAGCTTCGCACCCTTTTCTGAGCTCTATTTCTTTCTGTGATTGATTTCCATTGGAGCAGAGGCAGCAAACACGCACCATAGACAACCTCTTTGACCATCTTCTCGGTCCGACCTCAGAAGAGGGGGATAAGCTTGAAGTTGATATTGGCTTCCGTTGAGCTGCTTGTGATTTAGAAATGACTCAAGACTGCAGGCAGGGGGAAAGGTATGTTGTTCTGGACACTATTTAAAGCAACTTTAGGGAATTTTAAAATGAAAGGCTTACTTATCCTTTAATAGGCCTGGACTGAGATTCAACATTGGGTCCAGCATCAAATACACAGAGGCACAAATAGCCCAACAAATAGCCACTGTCTATTGCATTTTCCAGCAACCAAACCCTAACATGACCCCGGCCAGTATTTGACTACATTCAGTCATGAAAAAGGTTGGGGATCCCTCTTCATTCTTTGGAATTTTGTTTATCATTGTCTGAGCTTTTAAAGTAGCAACGTCCTTTTAATATACTGTATAACATGCCTTATAGAAACAGTAGTATTTCAGCAGTGACAAAGTGTATTTGATCAACAGAAAATATACAATATGCATTATAACAAAATGACAGGTGCATAAATGTTGGCACCCCAACAGATATAACATTAATACTTAGTTGAGCTCCTTTTGCAAATGTAACAGCCTCTTGACCCTCCTATAGACTTTGATGAGAGTCTGGAATCTGGGTGTGGCTATTTTTCATTCGTCCATACAAAATCTCTCCAGTTAAATGTGATGGCTGCTGAGCATGGACAGTCTGCTTCAAATCATCCCATAGATTTTCCATGATATTCATATCTATGAAAAGTCGCCTGTGCTAAAACACACACGGTTTCACTTTCCAAAGTCGCCCGAAGAGGAAACTTGGGGCGACTTCGGAAAACGAAGCACCGCGTATGCTTTAGCGCAGGCGACTTTTCATTGTAGCGGACGGGAAGGCAGTTTGGGGAGATTACCGCCCAGAAGAAGAGATTAGTCGCCAGGCGAATAAATCTCCCCGAATCTGCCCATGTGTCTCAAGCCTTAAAGGAAAACTATACCCCCAAAATAATGCTAAAGCAACAGTTTATTTCAAATGAAGTGGCATATTAAATAATCTTACCAAATTTTAATATATATTTAAAGGGGTTGTTCACCTACCAAACACTTTTTTCTGTTCAGCTGTTTTCAGATTGTTCCCCAGAAATAGACTTTTTTTTCAATTACTTTCCATTTTTTATCTTTTACTGTTTTTCCAAAATCTAAATGTAAAGTTGAATGTTGGTGTCTGTGGTGTTAGAGTCTGGGGCAGCTCAGTAAATCAGGTGCAGACTCTAAACTGATACAATTTTGCAACATTTAGTTCTAATTCTAACAGCTGCCTGTAATGAAACCCAGAGATTCTGCTCAGCAGGGACAAGGGTCGGCGACCCCCCTCCCAGAGCTGCTTTAGAAGGTGAAAAATTACACTTTACACTATAATATTAGAAAAACAATTACAAATAGAAAATAGACAGTAATTGGAAAAAGTTATTTCTGGTGATCTATCTGAAAACAACTAGTTGTTTGAAGGTGGACAACCCCTTTAAGTAAATATTGCCCTTCTACATCTCTTGAACCCCCATTGGGTTCTATGTGCTGCCTCAGAGATCACCTGATCAGAAATAATTCAACTCTAACTGTAACAGGAAGAAGTGTTGAAGCAAAAGACACACCTCTGTCTGTTAATTGGCTCATGTGACCTAACTTTATTGTTTGGTATGTTTGTGTGCACCGTTGAATCATATGATCCCAGGAGGCTGTCCTTATTTTTTAAAATGGCTATTTTCTATTTATGATTACCCAATGGCACATGCTACTAAAAAAGTGTATTATTATGAAAATGGTTTATTTACATGAAGCAGGGTTTTACATATGATTTGTTTTATGCAGTATCTTTTTATACAGACCTACATTGTTCGGAGGGTATAGTTTCCCTTTAAAGTTACTTCTGGGGAACTGCTGCCTGAGGACAACCCTGTATATAAATTCTAAGATGAGATTGTGTCTTTTTTTTGCGTCTTTAGTCCAGGGGGAATGAACTCGAAGAATTGGACGGCACTTCTGGAAGGGCTTTTATTATGGCAGTATTCTGTAAACACCTAATGCGTTTTGGGATGAACTCCCTTAGTCATAGTTATACAGAAAATGAGCTACAGCTGTTCTTTTATACATGTTACTATAACGGCCCCTAGTGGGCTATCTATAAAACACATTTTATTAAACACATTTAAAATCATTCAAATCAAGGTATACTCCATTAAAATGTATTCCTTTAAAACACAATAAAACTCTCTAAAAAACCAGGCTGTACAATTTTGCTCTTAACATTTCTTTTATGGATTTTGTGGAGGTAAGGTTCTAGAATAGGGCATTTGGGACTTTCTAACCTCTCTCTCTCTCTCTCTCTCTCTCAATACAAATAACTTATCTAGAGTTAAGGCCATTAGGAACTCTGGAACTCTCCAGAACGCTTCTCTAAGTTTTGATAAATGAAGGGTTATCTGACTGGCTGGACTTTAATCTTAAACCATTAGTTCCATGAATGGGATCATACATTAGAGATTCAGGACATTTGATAGAACAATTATCCACCCTAATATGATCAAACTCTTATCATTGGATGTCAAATCCTTATATTCAATGACTCCACACTATATGGGAGTACGAGCTATTACAGACACAACTATACACAGAAGATTTTATTCACTATAACATATTGGTGTTTTTATTAACACAATTTTTTACACTTTGACAGGGGCTACAACCTCTAGAGATGGGGTACTGCTATGGGGGCCTCCTTTGCCCCCTCTTACACCAACCTATACATGGGGAGGTGGGAGCAGTGACACGTCTATAGATGTGATAACCCCTTTTTGTGAACACATAATATGGAATGGTCGTTACATCGACGATCTGTTGTTCATTTGGGCTGGCACTTTGGAATCCATAGATATTCCATACATATTTGAATCACGATCACTGCGTTCAGCCGCAGGGGAGCGCAGGTATAGACGCACTCAATTATATTCAGTGGGGCTGTACTCACACAAACGCATGTAGGCGCCGAATGCAGGAAAAATGCAGCATGTTGCGTCTGAATCTGCGTTTGGCGCCTACATTCATTCGTGTGAGTGTTTACAGAATACTGGCATAATAAAAGCCCTTCCAGAAGTGCCGTCCAATTCTTCGAGTTCATTATATCTACACCGTGGGGACATTGAGGATAGAGTGCCTGGAGAGAGGTACTGTGGGGAGCTTGAGTGGTCTTTCTATGTTTGGTGTTAAACCTTTAGTCCAGGGGTCCCCAATCTTTTTTGGCCCAGGGACCGGTGTCGAGGCAAAGATTTTTGCAAGGGGGTCGGCGTCCAATTTGGCATAACCCAGTTCAGGACTGTCCACAGCCTGGTGGTTGGGGACCCCTGCCTTAGTCCACTTCTATGACTCTGCTACTAGAAACTGCCTTATAAGAGGAGGAGCCTGTGGCTGCACTGGGAAGGAGGAGCTACAGATTGGCACCACAATGGCACCAGGGCCCCCCATAAAAGTTAAAAAGAAACATCAGGGCCCAGAGAATATTTAATAACACATTAAAAGGGCCTATAGAGTATTAAAATAATACAATAGTGGCCATAAAATCTACATATATTGGTGTTCGGTATAACTAAACTTGTGGCTCCTTTCGTGACTTCAGGTCTTTTTGCGGCTTTGGCTGTTTGGGACTTCGACGATGCAGTGCAGCAGCCAAGGGCGGCCCACCTAGTTTGAAAAGTGCAGCACAGCCAGGCCCCCCTTAAAGGGCAAGGAAAGTGTAAAATAGAATAAGGGTAGAAATGGTGTATTTTGTATACTAAACATAAACATGAACTTACTGCACCACAAGCCTAATCAAACAAATGATTTATACAAAGTTGGCCACAGGGGGCTGTCATCTTGTAACTTTGTTATACATCTTTGTCTGACACTGGCACTGCACATGCTCAGTATGGTCTGTGCTGCTTAGGGATCATCATAAATGATCAAAAAACAAAGCTGCTTGAGTTCTGCATGGCTGGTAAGTAAGGGCTCCCCCTGCTGTTCATAAGTGATTGTTTCCCTGCCAGAAGCACTAAATGAAGGAGAATTTCACTGCATACAGTCAGGTTTCTTATAAAAACGGTACACATTTTAAGACTAAAGTATATTGGAGATAGATTTCTTTTTCATTAAAGAAAGTAAAAATAGAATTTTATTTCTTTGCCTTTCCTTGCCCTTTAAAGCCCAGCACAGTAGTACCCCCCTGATGGCAGCCCCGTCATTTAGTATGATCTCAAAGTCTAATTGCTGAACGGGGAATAAAGGCATGAGGTTGGGGTTGCAGGCAACACAATGGACCTTCTCTCTGCCATCCCCACAGGTCCAAAGTATTAGATCTCTGACCAGACACAGGAACGGTGTGGCTGAGCCAACATAGAGTTCTACAGGCAGGTGCTAAAACTTATGGATAAAAATGGCAGCTGGTGAAGGGATCAATCAAAGGTGCAAATTGCAGGAGATCACACATAACAGTCTGGATGAAGCTGTTTTATCAGAGAGCCAACACAGCAGCTCTGCATTCACATGGTCAATTTAAGCTGTGGTGTCTGTTCAGGTTGTGCTATTCTCCAGCTCAATGTTGTCACTGGAGTGAAAAACTGGAGTGAACTTGAGCCTAAGTACCCCCTGATCTTCCTGCCTGGAGACCTCACTCTGGATTGGCTCTATCTGTGATGTGTTTCTCAACTGCTCCAGAGTATTCCCTTTACAAGCAAAGGCTATTCCTTGTGTTGGACATTAATGAAATAAAGTCAAAAATTCATGAAACACTCCACAATGGGGAAATAAAACATACAAAGACAAGTATGAACCCCATTGTACCAAATATACCCCCACAGTGCCCCTAAAATAAAACAATAGGATAGAGAGACTCAGAGCGCAGCAGCCCTGATGTGTATTGTGTGGCATGCAGTGCTATTGTTAGCTGGTGCCCTCATTGTGTAACAGCTGGCATAGAGGCATAGCACTGAAACCTGGCACCATAAAGCTTATGGGTATATATATGTATATATAGGTCTAAGCCTGCATGAGCCCAGTTCCAGTGAGTTTTGAGACTGACCCACTCATCAGAACTGGTGCCATTAGCATTAGAGCAAACACTCATTTATACCCATAAGTGCCAGCACCGGGGATACAAGTGCGGAATTGCAACTGCCAGAGAAGCCCTGGGTCCCTCACATGATGGTCTGTAATATTTAAGGGGAACACAGAGAGATTAGTGGTCTGTAATATTTAAGGGGAACACAGAGAGATTAGTGGTCTGTAATATTTAAGGGGAACACAGAGAGATTAGTGGTCTGTAATATTTAAGGGGGAAAGTGGTCTAATATTTAAGTGGGGCAGAGAGGGGTTAGTGGCCCTTGGCCCAGTGAATTGAATATTTAAGGGGCCCAGGAAGCGACCATTGCTCAGAAGAAGACAGCAGCCAAACATTACAGGTAAGTTCCAGTAAACACCAGAGCACTTTCTTGGGGGTAAGAGGAGCACATGAATTGTTGTATGGGGCCCTGTGATCTCTGAGGACGGCCCTGAGCCCTGTATGACATATACCATTCTTACACAAGACCTACAGACAACTCCCCTCCCCAACTAGCCTGCCCCTCAGCACCACTACAGAGTCAGACTCCCTCAAGGAGCAGCTCCCTTGCTGTCTCATGTAGCCCACTCTAGTCACAGTGCAGCCCCAGCACGTCACAGGTCCCCTCACCACCCCTCCTATTCCTCACACAGGCGCCAACTCGCGCTTCTCTACGCTGCCTCCCCCCAACCGTCGTCGCGGCACGTCACTTCCGGAGCCCCGCGGGCGCTCGAACACCGTTTCCGGTTGGCAGGAAGGAGCGAGGCCCGGAATTCATTCCCCGCTGTAGCGCTCGGTTACACGCCGGACTTTACTGGACAACAGGTACGATACACGTCACCGTGCCCGGTGTCCGCCTATTCCCCTGAGGCCCCGGTTATGAATCATCACGTGGCTACCGTGTGGTGTTCAGCTCCTCCCCTAAAGCGCGGACCTAGTGGTGACTATATAATTCTCTATGGCTCCCCGCAGCTTCTACTTTCTTCTCCCCATAGTCCTGGGCCCTGCTGTTGAGCAACAACAATGTGTTGCTGGGCCGCAGGCTTTGGTCTGGCTAGTGGGCCGCATGCACCGATCGCTTCACTCTCGTTACTGGGCCGGGGAGAATTAACAAGGGGCAACAAATGTTTCTTGTACGTGTTCCTTGCTGAGGAGAACAACCTTCAGCAGCGGCTGGGCCTCATCGGCAATATGGCTGCCCCTGTGTGAGGGACATGGCGGGAAATCTTTGTGCCGGACGGTGTATATTGCTTCGGCCAACCCAGCTGCACCGTCTCACAGGGGAAGTTGCGTGATGACACAGGGCGGGCAGAGGGTTATCTGGGGCCCCATATGGCAGAGATGCACGTGGATTTGGGAAGATGAGTTGCCCAGTGACAAATCGCCTCTTCGTTGTGAGACTAATCTCCCAGAATTTTCCCGCTGGTTACAATCTAAATTGCCGGTGGCATGGCACTGAGCGCTTCATTTTCCGAAGTTGCCTCACAATCACAAGGAAACTTCAGGCGACTTCAGAGGAAACTTTGGAAATTATGCGCTCAGAGTGCGTCCCAGGAAA
>CM044442.1:1586745-1597290 GCA_024363595.1 Xenopus borealis
TGATATTTCCATTACTTTAAAACACTTTCATTTTTTGGTTACGGTTCCTTTAATTTTAAGAATATTGTAGAATTCAATTGGTCTTCATTTATTTTTCATAGTTTTTTTAATGATTTGCAATTTTTCTTCTGTTTCTTTGCAGCCTTCAAAGGGGGGTCACTGACACCAAATAAAAGTGAAAATAGTAAAAAGTGAAATAGTAATTTTCAGTATTTAAACTAAAGGAAGAATGAGTGAGATGTTGGCCGGCATTAGATTGTGGGGGAGGGGCTTGTAAAGCAGCCCTTTAAATCGTCTCTAGAGCAGCAAAGCTGGACTCCCCCGGCCCCGCTGCGTGTCAGTAGCCCGTGGGCTCTAAAGATCAGGGTCCGGAGTAAGAATGAGTGAGTCGGTGACACAGAGCCCCTCCCCCCGGGTCACTAGTAGAACTAGGCCTCACCTTCTTGTAGTGTTTGCCGATCCACACGCGCACACAGTCCAGCTGAGAGACGGTTTCGGGGCTTTCCCAGAACTTATTGGCCGGACCCCCGTCCTTCTTACGGGCCAGACTCAAAGCAGAGGCCCCCGCCGCCATGGAGTCCGCGTCCCGACTGGCTTCCTCCTCCTCGGGCAAGTCTCCCTCACACTCCTCCTCTTCGTCTTCCTCCTCCTCCTCTCCGTCCTCCTCGTCTTCTTCCTCGTGTTCCCTGCGGGCCTCTTCCCTAGCACGGCTCCCCGCTGCCGGGTACTGACGGCTGGACTGGATTTGATCCCGTGCCACCACAGCAGCAGCCGCCGGGCTTCCGTCCTCTCGTTCCACGCCCGCCGCTCCTCCTCCTCGGCGGCGCCTCCTCCTGTGCCTCGGCCCCGCGCCGGATAACCTGCCGCCGCTTCCCTCTCCGTTATTGCTGCCGTTGCAGCCCCCGGTCAGACCCAGGCCCACCTGCCTTTGTTTCATGGCTGCTACTCCCCTCACTCGCCTCTCAGGCGAACACTGCAGCCAAACGCGGGATCTGCCCCTCCCCCAGCACACACCGCTGCGGCCCCACCTCCTGTTCTGACCACGCCCACCCTTCCGCTATGTTCAAGGGAACAGACCTGTCACTCAAAGCACTAAATCTTGTTAATTGCGCCCACGACCTTCCTTCACGCCCTCTCTCTTTATTTCGGCCCTTTCGATACGCCCTCGTATTAATTGACCACGCCTCCCACACACACAATGCCGAGAGAACCGACAACGAGGCTCTGGTTGAGAATGAACAAGGAAAAACTTTATTGTACACATTGTGCGCAACTAGTGCGCGTTCCTGAAAAGCGCGGGAGAAGCGCAAAAACATGGGCGGGGCGATGTGTGTCAACATAAAGGTGCTGTGAGGTAAATCCATTGCTTCTCCTTCCCCTGCTGCAGTGAGTGTGACGTGGTTAAATCATCCCTACCCGCATGAATACGTCTGCCGAATATGATTTCCCACTGGCAATACGTACGAGTTGCTTCAGCTTTCCAAAAAATTGTCAGGAGAAAACTTCAGAAAAACGTTTGTTTTCCCACCAGCCATTTGCAAAACAGAGAAAAACTTTGTTTTCCCATCAAAACAGATATCTCCCCTTGTGCCTCAGTGTAACGGGCAACAAGAAGATTAGTCACCCATAGTGTTGCCACCTTTTCTTGAAAAAAATACCGGCCTTAATTTATCTTTTTTTCCTTTTAATAACATTGGGATCAAACATCAAAAATACCGGCCTTCCTATATGTTTATCTTTTTTTTACTGTTAACATTGGGATCAACCTTCAAAAATACCCACCAGGATGGTAAAATACCGGCCAGGTGGCAACCCTAGTCACCCATAATAAACGTGTAGGGTAAACACCTGACCATTATTAAACCGGCCTGGCTGGTAAAAATTATATTAACATTGGGATGAACTAATAGGGAAAAATACATATACAGTAAGGCCGGTATTTTTTCCAGAAAAGTTGGCAACCCTATAAACGTGTGAAATGCATGTAGAGTTGTCACCTTTTCTTGAAAAATACCGTCCTTCGTATATATTTGCCTTTTTTTTTTTCCTATTAATAACATTGGGATCAACCATCAAAAATACCAGCCAGGCTAGTAAAATACTGGCCAGGTAGCAACCCTAAATGCACGACATGCATGTTTATTGTAGACAACTCATGATCTCACTTCAGTCATTTCCATTAGGGCAGGGACTAGGGTTGCCACCTTTTCTGGAAAAAAAAAATACCGGCCTTCCTATATATTCATCTGTTTTTCCTATTAAGAACATTGGGATCAACCATCAAAAATACCGGCCAAGCAGGTAAAATACCAGCCAGGCGGCAACCCTAGCAGGGACACGCTGTGATTTGGGGAGATTAGTTGTGCAACGACTAATCTCCCCACCGGCTAGAATGAAAATCGCCTGCGGGATGGCACTTGGAGCACTTAGTTCTCTGAAGTCGCCCAAAGTTTCCTCGTGAGTAGGGTTGCCACAGTTTCTTGAATAAAATACCGGCCTTCCTATAGATTTATCTTTTTCTTATTAACAACATTGGGATCAACCATCAAAAATACCGGCGGGCCGATAGAATACCAGCCGGATGGCAACCCTACTCATGAGGCAACTTCAGAAAACAAAGTGGTCCGAGTGCCATCCTGAGCGACGAATCTGCCCGTGTCTTAGACTGGTGGCACATAAGTAGATTAGTCGCCAAGCGATACATATTTGCTACTGCAGGTGACTAATCTCCCTGAAATGCCTTCCCACACATGAGAAAGTGAATTGCCAGTGGGATGGAATGCGTGTCGCTTCGCTTTCCGAAATCTCCCAAAGTTTCCTTGTTAGGCAACTTTGGGTGACTTAGAAAAAATAAAACCACGTTTTCCATCCCACCGGCAATTCGCTTTCTTGTGGCTGGGAAGTAATTTCATGGACATTAGTGGCCTGTAGTAGCAAAGATTTATCGCTTAGCTGCTAATCTCCCCATGTGCCAGCACTCTTAGCCAATTCTCCCCCATTGTTTTCTCCTCCTCTTCCTCCAATAGTAACCCACTTCTCTCCCTGCCTTGGGTTTTCTCTTGCTTTTCCACTGTGCCCTATTATAGTCACATCTTTTCGTTTTAGTCTTCCACCTTCTTCCTTTGCAGCAACTCCAAGGAATTTCTTCTATTGTCTCCCCTTCTCCATTTCCAGCAACCAACTTCTCTCTTCCCTTTTAGGCTAGGGCCAGAAGGGTTGGATCTTGGCCTGTGGAGAAACATATTGCCTTTGCTTAGGCGCAGACAGACTCGGCAGATTTTCACTCTGAAACACAAAATTTTGCATATCACAGAAATCCACCACATCTGCCTGTGCCTGAGCAGAGGTAATATTTCAGGGTGCTGGGGTAGAAGGGCAGCAGATCCACCTCATCTGGCCCAAGCCTTAAAGTAGTACTTTGCCTTTCCATTTCCATTCCCAAATTTATTGTAGCCCAGTTCTTCTCCACTTGGGTTACCTACTTTTTTTCCCAATTATACTTTCTCCTTTTGCAGAAATAAGCTTGTCCCCTTCCATTATTTCTCCTTTTCCCTTCTACATTTTCTAGAAACACAGTTGCTATTTCCAGTGGAGTCTCCCTTTTTTTTCTCCTATTCCTTTTATAGTAACCCATTGTTGTATTGAATTCTGGAAGGAACACGACTGCTTTGGAAAAGTGACATAAGACTTGAGCTCTACTTTGGAATTCTCCCAAATGAAATCAAAAGGCTGATTTATCAAAGGTCGAATTACAAATGTGTGAATTTTAATCTACTCAATTATTTAAGAAAAAAAAATGTAATGTCTAATATTCGATCGAAGGGTTCCAACCTAAAAATTTTAATTGTTTATTCTACTGAAAAAAAAAAAACTTGAATGTCAGGAAGACTAGTAAACTGCTCCAAATGGCTCAACAGACCTCTGCCATTGACTTATACATGAACTCGGCAGGTTTTAGTTAGCGAATATATGAATTAAGACGGTTTCAATGGTCGAGGTGTGATGAATCTTTAATTCAAATTTACATTGGAATAGGGGGATTAAAATTCAAATGTGTGAATTTTTTAAAACCCAAAAATCAAATTTACTTGATAAATCTGCCCCTAATATGTATGTACCAGAATTTGTTTCCTGGTCATTTCCATGGCAGCATTCACCTGTACTGGAAAATATACCGATTTTTTTTCTTCGAGAATGGAAATAACTTCTCTGCTGATTACATTTTTGCAGATTCTGCGATTTTATCAAAGGACGAATTACTGCCAGATCAAATGTGGATTCCTCTTCCGACTCATTTTCCCCTCTGATCTGGCTTGAGACAGGACATCTGAATTGTGACGAATCCCTCTGATACATTTGACTAAGGCTCCCCTTGTCTTGGTCTCCTTAGTGCTGGATACCTCCTGAAATCCTTGTATAACTGCCGGTTTAATCACCGAGTTTAAGGACTCGGCAAATAACTGATTTTCTTGTGATAAAGATGTTCTAGGCTCCTGCTCTTTTTCACCAGAGGCCGTCACTTTCTCGGGAGACTTTTTTTTCCAAGCATATTCAGGCTGCATATAAATAACATACTGTTAATACCGGAGCCCCCTGACCCCACAATAGTCTCTCTACATCATACTTCACCTTTTCCCCTTAGGGTGATAGGCTTTCCCCAGCATACCAGGTTCCATAGGTGAACTAATCAAGAAAAATTATTTAAATCGGCTTTTTCTCCCACTCACATACCTGTATTTGGTGCTTTGAATGCTCAGCATGATAGCATGGCAAAATGGCACCAACAGGAAGTCTATGTTTCTTAAATAGAGGTGGCAGCCCTCTAGATAATATAATTTTATAATCCCCCGGCTGCATAACTGCAACACAATCCTCTTGCAGGTCCGAACACCAGTTTTAGCGCCACTACTCCGCATCTGGCATTACTCTATCTGCAGTCCATAGTGCGCCATTTGCCAGAAACAAAAATGGCCACCCGGGAACTTCCATGCACCCAAAACGGCCACACATCTACTACCTTCCTCCTGGCGTATTTCCTCCCGGATACAGGAAACACCTAACCTGCTCGGCGGGAGGATAAAGCCCTTCTTCTCTGCGCCCCTCCTGACCAGAAGAAGGAGGAGAATCCTCTACGCTTAAGTTAGCCATGCTGACCCCTGCACTGGGGAGCTTAATTGGGCCTTTACTGCAAGCATAATAATCATATTGGTAGTCTGTTTAATTTAGAACATCTATCCTTTCCACTAGGGGGAAAGGGAGGAAGCAGAACCTTTGGTGGGAGATCCTGTCCGGTGACCTGCAGGGGGGAAATAACCCATTGGGTGAATGTGGTCCATGGGTGACTAGGGGAAAAAAATGTTCAATCAACTCTGACGTGGAGATAAGAAAACACGAGATTTAAAGCTTTGTCTAACAGGATTCTGAATTTATTTAATCTAATTTCATAAATCCATATACACCAGGCTATTCTCAGACAGAGGTGTCACTTTATCCCATTCATTAAATAATTACAGAATTTTTGCTCAGGGATTTGGAGGGAAGGAGAGGGTTAAGGGAAAGGAAATCAACTTGGTCGCAACATTGTCTTCTCACACCACAAAATGTTTGCACGAACAGACTTTACAATCCTAAGCAAACATTGCGCATTGATAGTGTTGAGAGTGACTGCAAGCAGAGATTGTGGATTATAGGATTTAGCCTGGGATATCTGCTTCTTTTCCTGCAACCAATACACAGTGATAAACAGTAGTATAGAAGCGAACAACTAGTGACAGGGAGCGCTCCAACAGAAGCCTGGACAGTGTACTAAAGCCTCAGCCTACCAGAGAAGCATGCAACAACGGGAGCACATTACTCTGGCAGTGAAGAGCTTAAACCTGATTTATTTGCTTTTTCTTTTACTCTTTTTTTTTCAGAAAATAATATTTTATTTTAGACATCTCTTTCTTCAAATCTCTCGCTTCACATCTGGCCACATGTGCCTGCTCTGTGTATATCTTTTCTGCCTCTGCACCTCTCAGTTATCCAATGGTAACATCCGTTCCTTGCGAACATCCCATGGTCAGCGCTGAGTTTGAGGTTGGGCACGAGGTTCCTCGACTCTGTGCTGTACCTCTATGTAGGCCATCCTCTCCTGCGTGCTGCTGGGCCCGGGAACCTCCTAACTTGCAACGCACCCTACTGCTCCACTTGGGCCTGCAAGTCAGCAAAGCGCTTGATACTGAAATAAAGTATATGGATTTGTTTTCTGTGTCATACACATCTAGTGAAAGGACCAAGTTTCATCTTTTGTTAACTGGCCTGGCTGGAAAACACTCCAGACTTGCAATCTTTTCACCACTGTGGGCACGGAAACGAACCACTGAAATGCTATTGGGTAGAGGGGGGTCTTTGGAGGAAGGGGCGAGGTTTTCTGTTGACAAAGCAAAGTCTATACTGTTAGTCCGTGAGCTAGACTTGTTTGCTGGGTTCCATGCAACATCTGGGTGCTGCTTGAGTCTGCCCCTACTAGGTGCTGTTACAGGTAAGTCCTGGAGAGCTCGATGATCTCTGTCAGAAAGCGGAAATGTGCGAGGTTCCCAAGGTAGGACAATCTGGAAAACAACCAATGAGGGAGAGAGTTAACTTCCACTATTTCAACTACTGGGCGTTTTAGTTCAGCAGCCTGATTTCTACATTCTGATTTTTTCAGCTCTAACCTATAGCCGTTAGAATCACCCCACGTGTAATAATAGCCATCACCTACTTATGTTTACTTTTTGCATAGGGAATATTTTATATTATGCCTATGCCCATCAAGTAGCCGCAAAGGGTGTACGGCG
Source organism: Xenopus borealis (assembly GCA_024363595.1). Lineage (NCBI taxonomy): Eukaryota > Metazoa > Chordata > Amphibia > Anura > Pipidae > Xenopus > Xenopus borealis. The sequence continues at coordinate 1,593,567 of CM044442.1, forward strand.
ATAATGAACCAGACTGTGATATTACTGAAGGCGTGGTCAGTGGCTAGCTTACAGCCAATATAAAACCATGTCCAGACTGAGATTTATCAACTGTAATGTTTGTTAGTGTGATGCTAGGAAAATATTTAACTACAGAGAGAGAAGACAATCATTTATGTAATTGAGGTGTATGTAATATTTGGTTAAAGGATATTCAAAGCTGATGCTGGACTGCAAGAGGCCAAATTAGCTTGGTCTTGGCTAGATGTGTGGATGTGTGTAAACATTTTATAAGCTTTACCTATATTAGATTTTATGTAAAAGGCCTAAGTAATAACAGTATCTTATAATGTAGATTTGCTGCAACAATAGTCCGTTAAGCGGTGCCACCAACCTGCTCTTCTTCATCTGGAATCTCAGGAGTCGAGGATCTTGTGTCTTCACTCCAAGACAGTTCTCTTGTTCTGCTCCTGACAGACAGGTATTGAACAGCATTATAAGGCTCTGGGCTGTCTGGTGCAGCAGATGACAGGGTGAAGGGAACATCATTAAGGCTATGGAAACCAAAGTCTGGAGAAGCTGGCTGTAGTGATCCTTGGCTGTTGGAAGAAGGCTGGGGGGTCCAGCGTCCATCCGATTTGTTGGAGGACCTAAAGACATACACAACTGTAAGCGGAGAGAAGCTAGACAAGCTACCCACTCATTCCTCTACACAACACTGAATGCTTGGTAGAGAGCATGTCGTAACCTTTTCCCGTTAAGATGAATGAACAACATCCCATCTTTGCTCTTTAATGACCCACATTCATTACCTGCTCCCACGCCGTTGAGTGGCAGCCGTTGACCAGAAATCCCATCGGGAACGTTCAAGTTCCTCATAAGCACTGTGGCGATTAAGATATGCTTCATCAGACAGATCCTCCAGCTGCAAATACACAAATATTGCCAGTGAAACTCGCTACGTAAAGTTTGGCTGTAAATGCAATCTGCATTTCCAACAGTCTATCTACTGTGACCATTCTGCTAGCTTCCCTAGATACACATTTATACACAACCAGCCCTAATTGAGAAATGTAAATATGCAGATGGTGCTTTCTTGAGCAAACAAAAGAGTTGAGAAAAGGAGGCAGCCCGTGTCCGAGCACTGTGTTTCTGGGACACGGCTCTTTCCCACCACAGGGCGGAACAATGACTAAATGATCAGATGAAAGGCAACTTATTCAGGGGCTTCTGAATAGAAAGGGCCTGGAGTTAAATTGTACATCTTTTCTCCAAAATGATAATGAAAATGTTTGCAGGGCTGCATTATAATTTCACTCATGCAGCAGCTTTCTGTACTGAACAATAAATCCCTGACTCTCTCCACCTACCAGCTTTTCCTCCACTTGGGCAGCACCATGATGGTGCCAGCAGACATACATGTAAAGAGTCACAAGCACAGTTGCGTGTGATATGAGCCATGGACAAGTGAAATCCCGCAGAGCTGGAAGATTACAGCGTAGGATTGTGTGAGACAGCTCAGTCAGTAAAATCATTTAAGGGGGCACTTTACAACAAAGACTCCCAATGGAATACCATACAGCGAATGAACACTTTACTAGAACAATTTCTTTTCTGATGAACTCAACATAATAAAGAGCTGAATGAATAATGGACACAACTTGCACATGGCTTCTTTACACCACACCCTGCAAGAACTGGAGCTAAACATGGCACAGCATACCTGCGGATCCATTCCGTACAGAGACTCTCTTTCCACAAGGTCCAGAACACGCCAGCTGTAAGGACAAAAGAGCCGAGCGTCACAGCAGCTCCAAACATTGCAACCAACAGTTTTATTACAAAAAAGGGAAATGATCAATGTCAGTGCTTTCACTTTTCTTCAAAGTGTTTCCCTTCATCTACTGTAAAATCTCAGCAGCAGCAGCTCATATATTGGGGTGCAGAATAAGCCATTCTAAACATTCTGGAGCTTACGATTACATGGACACACGTCAGGCTTGAGATGATCATTCAATAAAGTATTTTCTTTACTTTTGGTCTGACCTGGTGTGGTTTTCATTGTGCCCTACAACCTTTGTTTTTGCACGGACTATTAGCATTTCTAGCCTAAATCTCTATTATGTGTTGGTTCTCCTATAAAATATGCTGTATAACAGGAAGAACAGAGTCGACTTGCACGTACCTCGGTGTCAGAATCTCTTTGTACTGTAGTTTCTCCACTCGAGACGCAGCTGCCATGGACATGGGAATGACTATGTTATTAATGTCATAGGAATTTTCCAACCTTTTTCTTTTAAGGGCCTGTGATAAAGAAAAAAATAATTAAAATTTATACTCCAGCATCAGAAAAGAAAAGAAAAGTTCCTGGAGTGGCAGCAACTACTACACAAAACTTAGTCCTGAGCCACAAGGAAACCAGGAGGGGTTAAGGTTACTTTTCAAGGACGACCAAGTAGACCTCATCCCCATCATACTTTAATGCCCTGGTAAGCCTTGCCGGACTACAGCTGCAATTAGTGGTCAAGACTTTCCCCGCTGGTATGTGCGACTGCTGGTCTGTTTAGTTAAAAGAAAACTATACCCCCCTGAACAATGCAGGTCTCTATAAAAACATATTGCATAAAACAGCTCATATGTAAAACCTGCAGCCCAACAACAGAACAATGGGAAGGTAACCAGATAACAGCTCCCTAACAAAAGATAACAGCTGCCAGGTAGATCTAAGAACAACACTCAATAGTAAAATCCAGGTCCCACTGAGACACATTCAGTTACATTGAGTAGGAGAAAAAATAGCTTATCTGAAAGCAGTTCCCTACTAAAGCGCTGGCACAAGTCACATGACCAGGGGCAGCTGGGAAATTGACAAAATGTCTATCCCCATGTCAAATTTCAAAACTGAATATAAAAAAATCTGTTTTCTCTTTTAAGAAATGGATTTCAGTGCAGAATTCTGCTGGAGCAGCACTATTAACTGATGCATTTTGGAAAAACATGTTTTCCCATGACAGTTTCCCTTTACGTGACTTTTCATCACAATACAAGTAAAAAAAAAATGTTTTCCGCTTTTTCCTTTCCGGACCCTAATTTGTATATGCAAATTATGGTTCCGTTTGTGATTCTCCCAAATAGTGGATTTATTGTACAGGTTGTACTAAAAACATTCTGTTTTGCTGTAAAGTAGTACAGTAGAAAGGAGAAGCAGCTTACGGCAGCAGCGCTGTTTTGCAGGTTTGCAGAAGGGGTGGTGGGAGTTTCCATGAGAGATGGGTGCTGGTGTAAAGCAGAACTTGATCTCGGCGTAACCAGGGTGCTAAGGTGTATGCCGGGATTCTCCACCACTTTGTATTGCCTGTCATCTCTGAACAGTGTGCCAACTGGTGAGAAAAATCCATAAATGATGGTTATTACCAGAATATTAGTATCTGTACCATTAGTACTGGTAACATTGCTTTGTAAAATCAACATATCCTTTTGGATATTTTCTACATATATTGAGCCTTAAACTGCTATGGTCCCAGGATTGCTGGGAATCTAAAATGTAAAGTCTTACTCCTGCTTTTAAATGCATCTTTAATATAGGTATGGAATCGGTTATCCAGAAATCTCCGAATTACAGAAAGGCCGTCTCCCAAAGACTCCATTATAATGGAATAATCGAAATGTTTAAAAATTATTTCCCCTTTCTATGTAATAATAAAACAGTAGCTTGTACTTGATCCCAACTAAGATATAATTAATC